>PVKM010021658.1:0-22516 GCA_004027735.1 Carollia perspicillata | reverse complement strand
CTTCACATGCAACCCCAAAGGTTGCAGCTGTCCTACAGTATTTTTAATGCTAATTTCTTAGCTCCCTATCTATCTACATGCAGACAATATTTTCCACAGAAGCACTTTTTTAAAAATGGGGTTTCAAGTTATTTCAGAGAAGTGTGAGTGCCACATAAGACTCCTGAAAGATGTCGGACTTTTTTGTTTCTCATCCTTGCTGGCTGATAGTCTTTCTAGTACCATTTTATTGATTATTGATTGATTTGATTCATTTATGATGGTAATTTATGTGAGACCAACCCCATTTGCCCTTCTTTAAAAGATGGGTTCTCTCTACACTTTTTTATACAGTTGTGTATTATGCAATTTACTATGCAATGATAAATGTGAAATAAAGATACCAGAAATGTGTGTGTGTTTGGTTTTCCCACAAAGCTCCTGCTTTCTTTAAAATTCTTTAACATAGTTCTCTAATTAAGTATAAATATATAAATTCAGTTTGACTTCTCATAACAAACTCCAAACAACTGTTATGCTTAAAGAGTTCTAAGGAAGTCTTAATGCCGCTTGGTGGTTTTCCTGCTACACGTTAAGTGAAGGCTGTGTGCGTAATTTGTAAATCTCTAAATCCTAAAATTTTAGAGGCAGCCTGAGGGCTGGTTAAGAGGTTGAATCCTGGAGTTGGACTGTCTAGATTTCTACTCCAGTTCAACCACTTACTAACTTTAGCAAGTTAATGACTATTCTGTAACTTAGTAACCCCATCTGACTAAGTGTCTAATGATAAGAGTATAATAATGGAGTTATTATAAGGATGAAATAAAATAATATATTAAGTTAAAAGAATGCTTAGTAGGAAGAGATGAACAGGACTTGGTTACCACTCGTTGTTCCATTGCTAAATACATGTATCAATTGTCTGTTGCATGTTAGATGGCATTAGGGTAATGTTGCTGCTGCTGGTTTTTAAAGCTAGGTATATCTATTCATAAACCTATATAAATTAAATTTTTTAAAAAGATTTTATTTATTTATCTTTAGAGGGGAAGGGAAGGAGAGAGGGAGAGAAATATCAATGTATGGTTGCCTCTTGTGCGTCCCCCAATGGGAATCGGCCCGCAACCCAGGCATGTGCCCTGACTGGGAATCGAACCATGATCCTTTGACTCACAGGCCCACGCTCAATCCACTGAGCTACACCAGCCAGGGAAATAAATTAAATTTTAAATTAGCTCTTCACATTTTACTTAGCTTAAAAGAGTGATATGATGGAGTTTAAATAGTATCTTCCTATAAGCTTGGATTTTATACACTCAGGGTTGGCCCATGTATCATCACAGACAATTGTTATAGCATAATTTGATTTACAATAACCCAGGTCTGGAAATAGCACAAGTGCCCATCAGTGGACCAGGGATCAAAATCAATGGTACATTTACACAATGGAATACCGTGCAACAGTAAAAAAGAAGGAACTCTTACTTTTTGTGACAGCATGGATGGAACCGGAAATTATTATGCTAAGTGAAATAAGCCAGTCAGTGAGGGACAAATACCATATGCATTTACTTACACTTGTATGTGGAATCAAATGGAAACAGAGGCATGGGTACAATGAACAGACTGACAGCTGTCAGAGGGGAGGGGATGGAGAGACTGGATGAAAGAAGCTGAAGGGATTAGCCTGAGGACATGTATGCATAACCCATAGGCACAGTCCATAGTGTGGTGATGGCCAGAGGGCTAGATGAAGGGAGGCAAAGTGGGAAAAATAAGGACATCTGTAACAGTTAAACAATAAAAGTAAGGTTTAAAAAATAACAATAAGAAAAGAAAATGTCTTTCTTTTGCTGTTGCCTAAAGGAGAGACCGATATTCAACTTCTTAATAAAAAAACTAATGATACTGTACTCTTAGGTTGCGTAAATTGCAGGGAAAGTTTAGCTTGTAGAAGATGACACAAAACCACCACTGGGATTGTTTTGAGGTGACTGTGGATTCACATACAGTTTTAAGAAATAATACTGTGATACACTTTACCCAGTCCCCAGGGCAAACATCTTGTAAAACTACAGTGGATATCATCCCAGGACACTGACCACAGTAAGGAACCTTTCTGTAACCACAGGGATCACTCCTCTCTGTCACTGTCCTCTTACAGCCACACCCTCTTCTCCCTACCCCTCCCTCCTCAACATGCAACAACCACTAATCTGTCATTCATTGTTATAATTTTTTCATTTCAAGAACCTCATAAAAATGCAATTGTATAGCTCATAAACTTTGGGATCATCTTTCACTCAGCATAATTCTCTGGAGTTACTGCGATTGTCCCCTGTATCAATAATTTGCTTCTTTTTATTGTTGAGCTAGATTCCATGGTGAGGATGTACCACAGTTCATTTAACTATTCACCCTCTGAAGAGCCATAGGGTTGTTTCTAGTTTGGGGTTATAATGAAAAAATACTGGTATAAACATTTGTGTATAAGTTTTGGGGTGAACATAAGTCTTTTCTCTGGATGAACACCCACCACTTTGAGACTAGGTTGTGTGGTAGTTGCATGTTTAGCAATTGTTTGTTTTTTGTAAGAAACTGCCAAAGTGTTTTCCAGAGTTGGTACTTTATTTTACATTCTTCTCGGCAGCATATGAGTGACCCAATATCTCTACATCTCTTTTCAGCATTTGGTATTGACATAATTTATTTATTTTTATTTTAATCATACAGGTAAGGTGTGTAGTGATATTTCATTGTGGATTTAACTGGTAGTTACCTAATAGCTACTAATACTGAAGACCCTTTTGTGACTTTTTTGCCATCTGTTTATTCTCTTCATGCCCTTTGCCTATTATCTAATTGAATAGTATGCTTAATATTTTGTTTGTCAATGCATTTTAGTAATGTATGATTTCCATTGTTTGAACATATTACACATTATTTAATGGAGTCTATCTATGCACCAGAAGGGGAGAAAAAGTGGTTCTTTGAGAAGACTGGAAGGAGGGTGAAAACCAGAGGGAAGGAGCCAGGCTGGTAACAAGCACATGCTTATGGCGAGAACCCAGGGTCACAGTTTGATACTTGTTTTTCCTTTTGTGCTTCAGGAACAGTCATATTCAGCCATCCTCCTATTGACAGACATTTGGGTTGGCTGTAGCTTAGAGCTTTTATAAAATTGAATTTTTTTCATGACTCCTGAACACATAAAAAAGTACTTCTCTAGAAGATGTGCAACGGAAGAACAGAGCTGGGGAACAGCCTCATGCATAGCTTCAATTTTAGTTACTACTGCCAAGTTATTTTTTCAGAACTGTTATACCAATTTATACTCCCACCAAAAGTGTATAAAATCTTTTGCTGCTTCTTCTACATTCTTGGCAACACTTGGTATTGCTTTTTACATTTTTGCTCAACATTTGGATATGAAATAATATCTGCTTGTGTTTTAAGTTGCATTGTCTTGATTCCTAAATACACTGGCAAAGTGTCTTTTCTCATTTAATGGCCATTTGTACTTCCCCTTGGAGGGGATACCTATTTATGTTTTTTGCTCACTTGACTGTGTTTTAGCAATTTTTAGGATTATTGATTGATTGATTGATTATGGTGAAAATAGGGTATAATGGTTAAAACTACAGATTCTGGAGCTTAAATCTGAGATAGAATCTAGTTTCACATCAAACCAGATTCTAGGGTAGAGATACAGTCAAGAACTGAATTGGAAGTGCTAGAGCTGTTTCACAATTTGATGGAAGTTCTCCTGCTCATTTAAGATAGGAAGCAAAACTGTATGTGTGTTTGGAGGTGGAAGGGGGATACAAGGGTTGTACGTGGAAATCTGACAAAGTCATCTACAATCAAATCAGTCATTTGATTATCCTCCTCATCTCAATGCTTTGCTGAAGGATTGGCACTCTGATAACAAAGTATGGGCACTGAATGTTTTTCCCAGCACAGAGCTACTAAATGAGTTGTCTGAGATGTTATGCCACATTAATGCTCCTCCATCTATGAGATATAGGGATCATTTGAACATCTGTGATGTGAGATCAGGGAAATAACGTTTTTCTAATGAATTATGTCAACATATCTCAGTGCCTTTCCTTTAAAAACAAGCATCTTAGTTTTATCTTAGTTTTATTTCTTTGTTCTGAGTAACCCACCTCATAACAAAGTTCTGCTTTTCTAACATTATTTCCTAGATGACAGACATCCTTAGCCAGGTTACGGGGAGCAAACAATAACAGCTTGTGCTCTAAGCTTAATGCTTGACGGAATCTCATTGGGGCTCGGCTATCAGTGAACACAGGCATGAGGTTCCATGCATGCCATCCAAACAGACAATGTGTGAGAACAGACAGGATAATGAGTTCTGGCATCAAAGAGAAGGACACTTAAATGCAAACAATATGAGAATTCCTAATTAGAAAAGTGATGAATCACCCATTTTGGAATGACACATATTTTAATACAGTTAAATTTATTAAAAATAAATAAATATTCTAAATATTACTTTTCTCCCTTCCCTATGCTCACTTTTCATTAGGAATCAGTAGTAGAAAATTACCTTGTTAAGTGCTTTATAGTTTTTGAAGCATACTCTCACCCATTATTATTATACCACTTGATGATCCTAAAACTATTTTAGCTCATATTATGACCATCTTTTTAAACACAGAGAGAGATCAGGTTATAGATGCTAAGTGATTTGCCCAAGGTCATGAGTAATAAGAGGTAGAGCTGGGATTCAATCTATGTCCCTTTCTCTGGCTACATGTCCAGTGATCTTTTGTCATATCTAGAAGCCACTATGATATTCTGTCAGCTAAACACCTCACACTTTGGGAAATGAGCTGATATAGGTCATTGTGTCTTTTGATTGCTCTGGCAAAAAAAAAAAAAGGCACCCAAGGTCAAGATCAATTACTGTATTTTGGGGGTGGGTTATCTGAAACAGGAGTCCATTTTGCACTGGAAGAATAGATCATGAGATTCCTTAAAAGATTCAGAGGAAAGTCAAAAGTGAAGTGAAGGAGCAAGACTGGGAACTAATTTTGTTTTTCCTCCTATGTACTAAAATTCTAAATAGATCCATCCCTTCTGTAAAATCTGACATACATATAAGCCTCATATTGTAGTTTTCTTTTCAATAAATGGATTGATTCGAAGGGACATGTCCTGTTCATTTGCTGAAAACAGCAAAAAAACTGTAGCAGGAAATCCAGCTAGGGATCTGAGAGCCCCAGACAGCAACCAGAACAGAATAATCAATGGCCAGAAATATATGTGGGGAAAAGCACACAATGCCGAGGAGCACTTCCTCATAAACAGCTCAGTGGGGATAATAAAACTCATCTCCAAACATGAGATAATGGTGCCCCTATGGAGAGGGAGAGAAGATGGTTCTTCTTGTTGAGCATTAATTTCCATAGAAGTGATTTTGTTCTTACAACTCCTTCTACATTCTACCAGTTCTCACTTCCTTCATAAACGTAACAATGAAGACTTCTTACCAAATTCATAAGAATTTTAAAAATTAATGTTCATATATGCACAAGACCACTAACGCCTCATTTCAAACCTCAGTTATTTTCACAATCCTTTCACAGGATGGATTTTTTGGGGGTGTCAGTATGAAATACCTACTAAATAAAATGCTAATTATCTGATTGAATACATGTGTAGACCTTTTACTCACATGAATATATTTATAGAAAATTGCAAGGAAAAATCAGTAAGTTTGCTTTCTCGTCTATGTTCATACAATTTCATATATTTTCAGAGGAATTGTCATATATGAGAAGGTACGAAAGGACTAATTGGGTACCATGCCTTGTAGAATGGCTCTGATTCTAGCAACTCACATTGGAGTTATTAAATTTAACAGAACTTTTCTGAAGGTCTGACTTGAAAGAGAATTTAAGTAATTTACATTATGTATGTGCAAAATAAAATGTAATATGGAGTGATATCTTCCCCAGAGATCTAGGAAAGCTAAACGAATCCACAGTAATCTGCCAGTCATTTTGGACAATGAACTGCCATTTACTTGGCTCTAGTTCCCTGTCTGGCAATGTTTGCAGTCCTAAATTTCTCTTAGAAATTTAATAGTGCCTAAGCTATGCAGAAGAAGCTGATATAATTGCCTACAAAGCTTGAAAATAAAAAAATGGGAGATTTTCAAGAAATTAGGATATATTTAAAAATTTTAGTATGAAACAGAAGGTTGCACATTTTAGCTGAAGACAAATTATCCAGAAAAAGTTATCTGTAGATTCATGCTAATGCTCTGCCTTTGATCACATCACAAAACAAAAACAGTTTCAAATACTGAGATATCTGTTCATAAGCATTGCATGGGATTTTTAACTGTTGTTCATTACTGCATGTATAAACTCATAATAAAAAGCATAACTGCACTCTCACTATAAATCTGTAAAAATAAAACTTAGCATCTCTCCACATCTAAGTAAACAAAGTAAACTGAAAAAATATTCATTTACATATTTCCATCATATTTTGTGCTCAAATGTAGAGAGACAATTTTAAAAATTCCTCTGATTTTGACTTTTTTTTCTTCATTTATCTTTTGGTTAGACATTTAAAAAACACTCAAAAGGAACAAAATCGCTTTGCGAAAGCTTAATTTGTCTGATGCCATTTGGAGTATTATTTTCTCCTCAGTTCTGCATGCTTCTGCATGTGTGCATGTTCTTTTGACTACAAAGAAAGGTTAGCTCCAATGCTAATGCAGCTAAGAAAGTTATTAATTTCTACCTTTTACCTCATTATTTAGAGCTTTTCTTAAAATAATTTAAGTGAACCCCCCTCCAATTAAGTACTCCTCCACTAACCTGGAGCATTTTCTCCCCATTCTGCCATCCTTTCGGAGCTATATGAACCTTTACCTTCCATGAGATTTTATATGCTGAAGGATCTCCACTGAAATCAAAAAGAGTCAAGATAACTCATTAAAAATATGACCCCTAAAATCCTTAGGGTTCATGAATGCTGATGAAAAGAAATCCATGAATTCATAGAAAATATTATTTTACCCTTCTTTTTAACCTCACATCTCTGTGTCACTTCAACTGCTAGCGCTCAGAATAATGATCCCTCAGCTCATAAAACTGGAGAACTAAGCAAGCTCTCTTGCCACCAGCAGGTTAGCATAAAAGAGGACAAAGCCATGTATGATGACTATCTGCAGGAGGAAGTAAATGGCATACCCCGAGTGGAGAATAAAATATAATAGTACTTATAACCCACAACAAAGTCTTCCGTGAGTCATTCATGGGAATTTGAATGTTAAAGCCTTTGTACATATGGTCTGATCTATAAAATAAATTCATAAACAGATGGTCTAATTTATTAAAAGAATGGTAATTCATCTAAGTTCGCTTTTAATATTTTTCAGTTTTTCCATTCTTGATAGAATAATATCAACCACGACAGGATATAGGGTTTTTAATTAGGACCACAGAAGTAGTGGCTTTATAAAGAATGAAAAAGCTGTCTAGACTGCACAGGTAATTCTATGTTTAACTCCCCATCAAAACTTTCCCCCAAATCTCCTACTTCATAAATTCCTTTTCTTATGCGTTTATATATTACTCTCCCTGTTTCTATTTAAGCTGGAGATATTGGGAAGCTCTTACTTTTTCTAACAAATGGTATATGCCCTTGCAATAAGCCATTCATTGTGGAGGACACAGAATAAATTGTACCTGTATCCTACCTTCAAGATAGTGGAATAAAGTGACTTTTGTGCTGGAAGAATGCAGAAAAAATCATAGATTTTTAAGAAGTCATGGATAATGAAAGCACAGATAAGAGAATAGAAGAAAATATATATGAATAACTGGTTATATTTGCCTAATGAGAAATATTTTCAGGGAAAAACTAAATTTAGCAGAGGAGTTAAGTTGGAAAGCTTGCCCTTGGGAAAGATAAACAATGGTGTCCCCACAAGAGAAGAGGGGTTTCAGGACACCAGGGATTACACCCGAGGAGAGGCAGGCAGGAAGGCATAACATGCATTTTTAATGGGGCCCAACAGTGGTTCTTTGGGAATAAAATCTCAGATATTCCGATAGTTTGTAGCCTTCCAAAGCTCAACAATACCCAGGAAAATCTTATTCTTTAATGCTTAATTAATCTCATTGGGGATTTTTTTGTTATCATATGAGCAGCACTGATGTGAAGTTATTTGAAGTTATATAAAATGTGTACAAAATGAGTGTTACAAAATGTTGAGAATAGATGACTCTGTAGGACTTGATTGATTTATTCAGTCTTAATTTTATCACAAGAGTTAGCTGTTTGCACGCCTGTTGGCTGGCATTGACTATCTCATTGTGCTGCTTATGTTTGATCTTTAGTGATTTTGTACATAATGTGAGCTATGAGAACTAAATAAAAAGCTTGTATATTTATTTAATTCTATGGAAGTTATTCAGTACATCATGTCAATTGGTGGAAAGGAACTAATGTTGACAATGTCTGAATTTGCAGCTAAGTTGAAATTTCTTTTCTCACATCAAGCAGAAGTTAAGAGGTAAGTTCATTAAAAATAATTTTAAAAATTTAATTTTTTAATTGTTTTTCTTTTTCTGTTCAAAAAGCAGTTTTGACTTATTTTTAAATTTCTTAGGTTGCTAGTACTTTTCTTTTACATACCAATAATGTGCATTTAATATTTGACCCATTACAATTCACTTAATGTAAGTACATTACAAGTTACTGAATAATGAGGTTATAAAGTTAAATTAAAGCTAAAGGTAAGTTATAAGTCAAAAATAACTGAAAATTACAAAAATAATAAAAGTAATAATCAATGCTGTGTTAACTAGCAAACACAGCTTCACGGTATCTGATATACAAACATAGGATATAAACTATAATGAGTTAATTAAATGCTTACTTGATTATTTGCATTAATATTATATTTTAATTACTAACTGATAACTGGTAAATTCAGAGTGCACCGAATACATTTTATATTTCTCTACTTCTCATTTGAAATGCTCTCCCTTCTTTCTTCTACTTATCCAAATTCTTCTTAACTTTCAAGATCATGTTTCTTCTAAATACTTTCATTCCATAAATATTTTAATAGTTTTTGAATTTCTAACATATTAAATGGTTTGTTGTATAGAGTTGGCATTTCATTATGCCATGCCTGTACGCTTACTCATTCGATTATAACACCTATCACATGCTAGAAACTATGCTTTATGCTGGAAACAGGTCAGTAAACAAGGCTGATGCAGCCTCTCCACCATGAAAGGACCCTAGTCATCGGAGAACAGAACTGGGTATTAGAGAGTCACATATTAAAGAGTCATGCAGTGCAGTAGGGCCATGGTATAGAAACACAATGCCACTCAATTAGGATACAGCACAGGAAGTCATAGCTGCCCTTTCAGAAAAAGTGTACTTTTGGAAAGAGGACAATAAAATATTGGAGAACACTCAGTTTCTAAGAGGAGAGGTCTGTTTCTGATAGAAAGGGAAAGACTGACCACCATACTTCTGCTTTTGCAAGCATTTAAGTTTACACTAAGGTCACAAGCTCCATGACAGCAAGACTGTATTTAGTACAAGCTCACTAAAGAGTTGTTTGAATGCAAGAATGGAACCAAGGAGTGGAAAGAGCTGGGACTCAGCTGGCAACTCAGTATTTGCAAAGGACAGTTGTAATCCTAAATTAAAGGGACTGAGTTGGCAACAGACACTCTAAGTGAGTGCATAATATATCCCTAAAACAGCCAGCTTTTTTTTATTTATGCCTTTCACATAATACTATCCACAGAGATGGAGTCACAGCAGATTTTCCAAGGAGCTTTGTTGACACAACTCATATATTATTAAAAAGATATTCCTGTCCTCTTTAAAAGATGTGGATAAGTGCACTAATCTGGGAAATGACAATTTAAGCCTATTTCTTCATTGTTAAAAACAGGCTTTAAAATTTTTTAACTAAAATCCACCAAATATCACAAATAGGAATATATTATTTCCTCATCTTTTACAGAGACAATATTGCTAATATTATTGTGACTAATTATTTCATTTAATAATATATATGAGGATGAATCATAAGGGCTTTCTCTACTCCAACTCTGTGATCTAAAATTAGTAAAAACAGATTGACAATCTTGTAGCAGCCTCTGAATCAGAGATGTGATTCATTTAGAACAATCATCCCACAGATAAGCAATTTTAACCATTTTTGGTAGAAGCGTGTGTTGCAAACTCCACAGAAAATTAACAGAGCAGGTGTCAAAAATCAACGGACACAAACCTAGGAATTCCAAATATGGTTACTATCATTTGCCAAAGACTATTAGGATTTTTCAGACATCCTAAAAAAATGAAATGAAAGAAAAAGAATGGTTTGTCATGATAACTTTCTTTGAAACTGTTAAAATGAAAATATTATCAGAAATAAGGAAACAGTGACATAAAGTTAATGGGCACTCAGGATTCCAACATAGAGTGGTTATGGACATCATCGTGTGTATAAATTTTCTGTGGGCAAATTGACGGTAACCACTTGAAGCTGTTGGCCACCTGCATCTTAAACTAGGCAAGTTACAATATTGTTTTTCTTCTCTTCCTACCCTAGATCTTATATTAAGTAAGAAGTCAATAGCTGTGACCATTTATGACATTTGAAAAGACACTCCTGCATCTGGGTGACAAATCTTTCAATGTATTAATCCACAGGCAAGCAGTCAATTTGAAAGTTGTTGACTCTACCTGGCTGCAAGCCTGACATCCAGCCACTGAAATGGCTCTTTGCTGTGGCAGAACCTAAACCCATGTACATTTAGCCTGCTCTGAAATTGCTTCAGATAGAACATTCTCTTCGGTATCTTTATTTTCAGTCATTGGGAACCGGAGTTGATTCATGCAAAAACTTCCCACTCGGATAGGGCATATTTTTTTCCTTAATAAATGAATGAATGTAAACACTAAAAACATAAGACAGACACCCTTGCACAATTAAATATTCTCAAGTCCCCTTATATAGATAATAGTGGTTTTCAAGGGGGTTCTAACATGGATGGAGGAAATACATCCTAATTTTTACTAGCTTCAAATAAAATTTGGTATTTTCTTCAATCATAAATATAGCCAACAAATCATAGGTATTAGTAGTACCTGTGACTCTCTCACCAACAATAACAAATATTTAATAAAACATTGCAGTGCTCTGAGTATCTTAAAAATATGTATGCTCATCACTCTTTTGAAATAATAGTAGTAATTTTATGCTCTGTTAGATCTTGTCTTTTAACCTAACTTTATTAAGTCATAATTTTGGATTTTAAAAAATATTTTAATAATTACTATTAATTTAATTGTTTCCTTTATAATTCTAATACCTTTTTACATTTATAACAGTATTCTGAGAAGTCTGAAGTTCATCAGACTACGAAAGGGGTCTGTGACACAAATACCCACACACGGTAAACCCCAGATTTTGAAGAACTTTGCTTTTAACTTAAAATGTCTGTTTTCAAAGAGGGAAAATTGTTATTGATCAAGTTTGATCATCTTAGAGGAAGATTATGAAAGAATAAATATTTGCAATCATTTTCAAGATTTCATATGTGAGCAATAATTAATATAATTAATTAAGAAACTCATATAGCTAGGTTTGTTTTTATAAAAATCAAATTACATTGTTTTTAATCCATTCTTTCCTTACCAACATAAACATTCAGCTATTAAAAATTATTTTGAAGTTTTTGAATTATATTAGATATGAGGGAGAGTGATTTAGATAAATACAATTACTATTAATAGATATTGACAAGCAAAGTTAGAAAAATAAAACAGAAGTTGCTGAACATAATCATGTCCCCTATCTAACATAGGCGTGGAACAGATGTATGGATTTATTCATATGTAGAGATGGGAATCTCTAATTTGTACGATTTCAGAGCCACTGGAAAACTTGGATAGACAGTGATATCTCTGCCCTGAGTATGAGAATGGTTTAAATTCTAACAGCAGAAGTTCAAAGTAGTGGTGAAGAGTGTGGATTTCGAAGTTAGAATTAGCTTTTAATCCTCATTATACCACTTACTATTGATGTGACCTGGGTCTCAATTTCACGGTCTGTAAAATTAGTACAAACTATCAACCTTGCAAATTTATTTTGAAGATTAAATTAGTTAATGTAGGTAAAAGACTTAGCAAATTGTGTGAAACAAGGGAATCAGCCAAGAACTGGAACCTGCAGAACAGTAGCAGCAGCGGAAGTCCACACAGAAGTGAAATAGCAGCTCTAGTCCTGAGAATAACATTCTATAGTGCTGACTTTATGCGTCCCTTGTAAAGCAACAACTCTTGGGATCAATTAAACTAAGGTGTTGGCATCCTAAATAAATCTTTTCTCCATGGCAGAAGGGACCCCAGAGGCACTGGCTATGTAGGATTCCTAGTGGGTAGAGTAGAGGCACCTGAAAGAGGTAAAAGATGGGAAAGAAGCAAGAAGTTTTTAAAAAAATCTCAGTCAAAAATATGCCTAGAATAAATATTTCCATGTTCTCCAAGATGATAAAAGGGAACACTTATTATATACTAATCAGGGCACTGTGACTGTGTGGCAAATAACTGAACAAAACTCTGAGTGTGTTGATATCTTTGATGGCTCCGGCTTGAAATGCAGAGACGGTGTTTCTCCCTTGATTTAGTCAAGGCATCAATAATGCAATATTGCTCAAACTATGCAGATTGAATTCAGGTGCTGAAACAATTCTGAAAAAACAAATAAAGTTCTGATACTAAAAGTTTAGCTTAATTGATTTACAGTAAAATCCACATGGAAGTTCGAAAAAATCAATTTTCAGATTATAGATCAATACAGATTCTATACATCCTTTCTTTTCGAATTTTGTACCTCCTTCTCTCTGAAGCAATAAATAAAATGTCAGCAATGTGAGTAAAATAGCATTGGGTATTCAGTAAGCTAAATATGCCTAAATATGGGATCAAAATATGCCTAAAACCAAAAGGCTGTCTGATATACTCCAACACCTAGGCACAGGCAGTGTTAGCAACTACAGTACTTGTACATTTCAGATCAGGACGCAGTGACTGTGTGCCTCAGGGGACAGGGTAGTGATGGGTGGAGAATGCTCACTTTTGCCAGTTGACAACTGAGACTTATTGTTGTCCAGAATGAGAGTAAAGATGACTCAGAGTGGCCACGCTCTGCCTAGTGGGCAAAGGAATCTGGCCTTTCATTTGTTGATTTGACATTTTCCACTGCCTATTGTACAAAATCTGTATTTCCATATTCAGTATGATCTTTACATAGAATTTCCAGGAAGTCAAGTACAAGAGCTCTAAATTAGGAGTCAGAAGAATTGGATTGATATCCTAACTTTTTCTTAAAATACCACATGAACTAGGGCAAGAATATATAACCTCATAATCTTAGTTCCTTCATCCGTAAAATGAATAGCTTAGATTAAACGTATTTCAAAGACCTCACCAGCTCTAAAATTCTCTGAATCACTAAGCGAGATAAAGAAATGAGCTAATTTAATTATGGTCTTTCAGCATAAACTAGGCTGCTATAATCAGGAGGGCTCTCCTGAAACACATTATTTTTCTCCACTTCTGGCTTGAATATATTATGTTTTCAATCATGATGGTATAATGGATAGTCCTGAATGCCTTCGGTCAAATAGATTCAAATTCCCTACAGCATAGAGTCATCTTGATTAAACCATCAACAGTTTATTATACATGGAGTATTTCCAAAACATGATAATGCTCTTCAGGTAGCAGGTGTCCCTGCATTTTATTCAAATGGCAGGCTGAAAAGATGCAGAGATGTTTTGTTTCTTGATGAGGCTAAATAGACTTTTTTACCCATGACAACAAATTGTCAGACACAGGTAAATTAAGATATTCCCTGCAAATTCTTTTTAGTGTACTGAATTCTACATATTATTTATCATTATTTAACCCCATCAGAAAACAAATGACTGGAAATATAGGTAAAAATAAATATTTTTTTCACATTTTTTATTGTTGTTCAAGTACAGTTGTTTCCACTTTCCCCTTCCACTCCCCCCCACCCTAGCCATCCCCACTTCCCACCCTTGACCCTACCCCCCTTTGGCAAATATATTTATAAAAATAAGTTAATTTTATACATTGTGGATCTCCTACTCCGGAGCACTTGCTTAATTTTTTGTTTTAAATCTTAGATTGATCTGAATACACTTAAATTTAATACTGAGTGTAAATTAGTTAAAAGATAGATAAGATTGATCAATGTTATCAAGAATAAGTATACTAAGAGGGTATAGAGGGGTTAAATGCTAATGGGAAGAAATAGAATAAAAATGAAGTATAAAAATAAATAAATAAAATATCAAAAAATAAATTATTACTGAATTCAGAAAAAGACATGGCCCATGGATTTTAATTTAGATTATCAACATCCAATCTTCCTCCATAGAAAGAAACCAAGCAGATTGTGTAACATTCTAATCTTAATAATACCTGAGTTCAAATTCTAGCTCCTACTGTTGCTTTTAACCTTGGACTTCCCACTTAGCCCATCTGAGCATGAGTGAAGAGGCCGTGGAGAAGCAGAGATTACAACCAGTTCCCTCAAACTAAATCTCACTGTCAAAGCAGCTTGGCCCAAGCAGTGACTGTCAGGTAATAATCCTTTTACCTTAAAAACTCTTTCATCTCACATTAAAACTAGTTTTATTTTTAAGTTGTTATTTCTCTTGAAAAAGCTTAGCTACTTCATTTCATTGTTTTTTTAAATTTATGACTAAAGCAAATTTTGAAGGAAAGAAAATTAGTAAGATTAATTTCTCAACAAAATACTTCTTCCATCTTATTGTAATTTACTCGTCATTTTGATTTAAGACAAAGGTTATATTGTTTCAATTATACCTACTTAGTGAAGAGTAGAAAAATGGTGGTACATTTACACAATGGAATACTACGCAACAGAAAGAAAGAAGGAGCTCCTTCCTTTCACGACAGCATGGATGGAACCAGAGAGAATTATGCTAAGTGAAGTAAGCCAAGTGGTGAAAGACCAATACCATATGATCTCACCTTTAGGCAGAACCTGATCAACAAAACAAACAAGCAAGCAAAATATAACCAGAGACTTAGAAATAAAGAACAAACTGACAGTAACCAGAGGGGAGTGGAGGGGGATAACGATGGGGTGGAGGGGAAGTGAAGGGTTGTCAAGGAACATCTATAAAGGACCCATGGACAAAGTCAAAGGTGAGTAGGATGAAGGGTGGGAGGTGGGGATGGGTGGACTGGGAGGAGCAGAGGGGGAAATGGAGACAACTGTACTTGAACAACAATAAAAATAAATAAGTTTTAAAAAAGCCAAACCAAACAAAAGAAGTAGTTCTTTTTTCCCCTGAAAGCAAGAAATACAGAAGTGAAATACATATAATATGCAAAATAGTACTGCTCTTTACTAATTATTTGCTAAAGCAATATCTTTTCTTTGTTGCGGTTTCCCTGAATTCACTCCTTTATTCCAGGAGTAGTATAAGAATTACACAAATCCATTCTAAGAACTATTATTCACTTTGTTTTCTTAAAAAAGAAAATGAATCTATGTAATTAATTTGGACTTCAGTAACACAAAAGTCTCTATCTTATTATGAGAGTGAAACACTCACTATTATCCGTGAGGGACACTTTGGGATGGCGGGGGGTGAACACACCAGTTCTGGATGTAAATATACCTGAATTCCAATTTGCAGCCCTTCACTGACTGGCGAGGCAGCCACAGGATGGTTAGATTATGTCTACGAGGCTCCTCTAATCCCTGCTGCAGTCAAGCAGGGCTCACATTATTTAATACGGAGAGCTGTGCCAAGAATTATTAAATATGTGAAATAGTACATGTTGACATTCAATAAATGGTATGTACTTAGTTGTCAATAAATGTATCTATTATTGTGTATTATTGTGGTTGTGCTCCATAATCAATACTACCCATTAAACTATATTATTATTAAATCATTGTTCAATGGTCATGGGACTCTTGCATCTGATTGCCTGCCTATATTTCAGATTTAGATTACAAATTCTCAGATGAGACTTTAAGGTTGTGCATGTAATGCCTAATAGCCTTTTTTTGTCTCAAACAAAGACTGTCCCGAGCTTGGCAGCAGGCTCTAGGTGGGTACCACTCTTTTCCAGCAGTGCCGTCATCCTTCAGTCCCTTCTCTGAAGAGCTGGGGAGTGGGCCATAGAGACAGAAACCTCAAGGCCTTGCTCTCAAATTTTATAGCCTATCTGCTGAAATAGAATAAATATACATAAATAGCCAGTGAGCAGGAAGAACTCCTGGAACTGTGAGGGACACTCAGTTTGAAAAAGTAAAGAAAGAAAAATTAAAAGCAGATTCTCTTCCCCTACTGTGTTTGCCATCTGGCTGGGATGCTTTCAAACTCATGAGCAGGGTAAAATCCAGCCTGGTTCTGCACAGAGAGAAGCCTAAGAAGTACTTTGTAATAATGATCAAAAATATATATTGCATTAACCAGCAAAATAAAATGATTGCCCTGAAATTTATGAAAAAATATCAATATATATGATGAAAAATTTCTCTCCTTTGTAATAAATGATACTAAATAAGAACAGACATATATTTGAAAATATATATTTAAAAAATACGATAGGAAGACAGGTTTTAAAAACGCTGTTAAATGTCCACAGGAATCAAGTGAAGAAACCAAAGGAGTTCAACATGACTGGCTAGGAGGACATATTTCAAAATAGTGTAATTGTGCATTTTATAGTACTATAAAGTGTGTTTCTAGAACATAAGAGAGCCCAAATGTGAACACAGGTGAAATGAATAACAAAAACAAAGTCTGCAGAGCTGAACTGGACCCTTCACGTGGTACACGTCACGTAAGCATCACATTCAACAGACACTAGCGAAGCCCTCCTGTGAGAACTGTAAACATTGTCTTTGACTAAGTTTACCTATATAAATATAAGAATAAATCACTGTGATATTTGCTGTATGTGTTTTGTTAGGCTGGCTTTTCTGCATCATTAGAGCAGAGTCCTAGGTTTCAGATAAAACATGGACACTGCAGCCAGCCATTTGCTGCTCCGACATGGGAGCCCTCAGTATTCAGGTCAGGTGTTTTCCATCAGTGCTGGGCGCTTCACCACAGCTCACAAGCAATAGGACAGCAGTGGCCTCCAGAGCATGATTTTAAAGGCAGCTTTCTTAAAATTCTAACTAGATTCTTGAGATGAGCACACTTGCTCCCTCTCTCTCTCTGTCTCTGTCTCTCTCTCTCATCTCCTTTTTGCTGCTGTTTTAACTTGCCAAAGAGTAAAGGTATATGAACCAAGTCTCATTAATATTAATATATACTTTGTTATTTTGCTCTCTGAATACTGTCACTTTATTATACTAAATTAAAGCTCTGACAGAAACATCCAATTAATGCTCAGTAAGAAAATGCATTACTGTGTCACAGTTAATAAGCAGTTCAGTGTAATCATACATTGATCATTCTCCTGAGCAGTTCAGTCCTTTGCATGGTGTGCTTAGAACCAGAATGTCTAATATCAGTTCCCTTAATGATCACTCACACATGAGTTAAAATGGGTAGTCATTCTTCTTTTGGAGGCACAAATACTCTACTTTCTTTGACTAAGAAGGACAGGGAAGGAAGTATTTAAATAGAAAAAACTTACCTGTCTTACACAGATTGGTAACACAAAAGGTGTCTCTGGGATTCAATCCTAATCATAGAGGATAATGTTAAGCTCAAAGCTTTAGTGAACTCCACAGAGCATTTAAAACACAAGTAGCAGCTAAAGGAGGCTTCTTGTGGCCCAGTTAGCAGAGTTGTAGCAAACTCCATTTTGGCCATGTGGTACTTGTAGGAAAGTTCACTAAACACAGAGACATCACGGGCAAAGATCCTATCTTAATGAGAATCTGAATGGCCCCCGTGGCTGCTGCAGATATGAAATACCAGAAGCTCATGGTGCAGGGGGCACTGGATTCTTGCCACGTGGCACTCTTGAGGTGCGCCTCTTCACCCTGAAGGCCCACTGGAGTAGCCTCCAGGTACAAGAAGTGCCTTAGAAACAAGGACAGGATTCAGATAGGACAAAAATAACAACGAGGGAATTATTTATGCTTTTCCATCTCTGAGTTGTTTTTAAATTAAAATGTAGTTGATATATGGATGGCCAACAGACACATGAAAAGATGCTCTACATCACTAATCACCAGGGAAATGCAAATCAAAGCACAGTGAGATACCACCTCACACCTCTTAGAATGGTTATTACGACAAACAAAGAAATAATAAGGGTTGACAGGGATGCGGAGAAAAGAAAATGCTCATGCACTATTAGTGAAAATGTAAATTGGTGCAGCCACTATAAAAAACAGTAGAGAGCCTCCTCAAAACTTGAAAATAGAACTATCATAGCATCCAGCAATTCCACTCCTTGGTGTTTATCTAAAGAAAATGAAATCAGTAATTTGAAAAAATCTATGCTCATTCCAGCATCATTTACAATAGCCAAGATCTGGAAGCAGCCTAGGTGTCCATAGATGGATGAACAGTTAGAGGTTTTAATTATATTCCATGTGGTCTGAGCTGCCAAATGCATTTCCATTAAAAACAAAAGGGAAATCTAAGAGCTGTGCCTCTAACTCACTGACAAAACAATTTCCAACTGTGTGCTTTTAGCAAAGTACTTCATGGTATGCAGTTTAACTCATCTGACAGGAAATTTATGCTATTGATCAACAAGATAGTTACAAAAATCATTTAATGGACTCTGCAAACTATTCAGTTATTGCAAAACAATGCAAAGATTACTTATGAAATATAAATAAGGGAGCTTTCAAAAATTCAGTCATCAGTAGAGTGCATAAATAAAACACTGAGAATTTTAATACGCAACACAACAGAAAAGATATTGAGTTTTGTACTTGTGTATCCAAATATCCAAAACATTCTATGTATGAGTGTTTGGGTGGAACTTAGACCCTCCTTTCTCTGGCTCAGTCAGGCTGATTTGGATAGCTTTGTTTTTTCATAGGCCTATGGAATTCCAACATCTAGACACCTTTTTTCTATCCTGTAGCACCCAAAAATTGATGTCCCTTCTTTATTCTACTAATGTCCTTTGTCCCTCCACCAGTAAGTCTAAGAATTGACTTTCACTCCTTATTGCAAAAATGAGCTTTCCCCAACCCCTTGAACCTGTGTGACCTATAGTGACGTCTACATGGCACCTCTACACCCTTTGCATTGCCTTCCCCACATACCCATCATCACATTTGATCTCTACAACCAGTTAGCACATGAGGCATATTTTACTGTCACCTTCAGAGAGACCAGGATTTTGAGATTCTGGAAAGATCAAACGTGGCAGAATTCAGGATGTTTCATTTAGGAAATGTACCATATGGCAGCATGCATTACTCCCTATCTGCAATTACCAAAATAAGGTGGGATTCTGATCACTCACTGTTAGGGGCTGAATTGTGTTCCCCAAGAGATGTTGAGGTCTTAACCTCCAGTCCCTGTAAATGTGACCTTATTTGGAAATGAGTCTTTTCAACAATCAGCTTAACATAAGGCTTATAGGGTGGCCTTAATTCAATTCAATATGGCTGTGTCCCAATAAAAAGGGAAAATTTGAGCACAGAGGCAGACATGCATGGAGGGAATACAATGTGAAGACATGAGGAGAATGCCATCTGCAAGTCAAGACATGTCTGAGGTTACCAGGGGCTAGGAGAGAGCCATGAAACAGATGATTCTCCACCAGAGTCCTCAAATCCGGTCCCACTGAAACCCGACTTCGGAATTTTAGTCCCCTAAAATGTGAAACAATAAATGTTTGTAGTTTACACTATCCAGTCAGTGGCACGTTGTTATGGCAGTCCTAGGAGACAAAGACACTGATTAAATGTTTGACTTACTTGCTGTGGCACCACGCAGGGGGCTCTCCAGAGTTCTCCAGTTGCTGTCAGGGAAGAAAATGTGATGCTCACAGTGAATGTGATTAGAGTGATGATGACAACCTCACTGTTAGATCTAGGCAGGCCTAGGAGGAATGAAAATCACCAGGAGAGAAAATGGTACTGTGGGAAGCGGCCTGCAGACCCTACCCAGGAAAATTAGGGTCTGGGGTCGGCTTATCCGGTATAACATGATGCACCTTTCACCCAGCAACCAGCCCTAGCCAATCAGACTCTAATACCCCAACCGCAGGTTTTTGCATTTAAAAACCCTGATATAAGAACAACTGAGAGAGTCCCTTGATTGGCTTCACTTTCCCCCATGAGTCCTAACCTCCCTTGGTTGACTCCCCAACCTCCCTTAGTTGGCCCCACTTTCCTCTTAACCTTTCTCAGTTGGCTCCACTTTCCCTCTTATTCCCCGCTAATAAACCCTGCTCTCCTTAGCTTGCTGCGTCCATCCAGTTTCTTGAGCAACTCCGACCTAACACTTACAACCTGTCATTTTCATTTCCAAGTGTGTGGCCTTTGGGAGGGTCTCAGCCAACCCCCAAAACCTAATCGAAGTTTTCAACCCGGGAGTTGAAAAGTACAGGAGCTCCCACATTCATTTTCATCAGTAGAATCTCCTCAGTCATCTACAAAATTACCAATTTGCTCTGGTTTATAGCATTTGTCATTCTGACATTCCCGATACCCATGCAGGCAGTAACCTAGAAAACAGAAAACAGAACAACAACAGCAAAACGATGAAGAAACACTACTAACACATTAGTGAGTTAAAAGGTAGTAAAAGTGGATTCATGTTAGCACTTTTTAAAAACAGATTTTATTTATTTAATTTTAGAAAGATGGGAAAGGAGGGAGAAAGAGAGGAAGAGCAATGTCGATGTACAAGAGATACATCATATACATTGACCAGTTGCCTCCTGCAAGCCCCCTACTGGGGACCTGGCCTGCATGTGCCCTCATCAGGAATAGAACCAGTGACCTTCTGACTCATAGGCTGGTGCTCAATCCAGAGCCAAACCAGCCAGGAAAAAGTTGAGTTCACTTTTTCATGTTTAATATATAAACATGGTGTTCTTAGGGGTTTGAGTTATCAGACCCCCATCTCTCTGTCCTAATTCTCCCCAGGGTTCTGGCCTATAGATTACTCATAAGGATCATTCAAAGTGAAAAACAAGGAGAAAGAACCATTATTTTATTGATCTAGAAAAGTACCCAAGTCTCCTCAAATACAGCATTTCTTGGAAGCTTTGATCAAGGGTGTAAATTAGATCTAAAAGCCAAAGTGAGGCTTTCTGTTTTTTAATCCTGACACAAAATATTTAGGGTAGTAAGAGCTTATGTGTTAGAGGGCATGTGAAAATGCATTCCATTAGTGTCCATGGACTCTGATATTTTTAGAAGCCAAGCATATCAATGATACTTCTTCAGAAGCAGGGACAAGAATATATAAGTAATACCCAACTATCCAATGGATTTTTCTTCACAATGCATATTTATTTTCCAATTATTTGGAATTTTAGAAGTGACTTCCCTATAAAGCAAGGTCGGCCATAAAGATTTTTCACAAAGCTTAAGATAAAGAGCAATGCTTTTAAAGATCTGAGTTTGAACTATGATGCTGTTACTTATCAGCCATGTGACTTTGATCACACACTTGATGAGCTTTAGTTTCCCTATTTAAAAAAAGAAAAATAATAGCAAAACCTGGAGAAGTTAAGTTAATGAAAAAGATTACAGTTTATGTCATCATTGTCTAGAACACTGCCTGCCCTTAGAAGAGGATTAACCAATATCACTCAAATAAATGAATGAGTGAAATAAAGTACTTTGGAAATGATGAAGCAGTTCGATATGCACATTGATGGCGTTAATGTTATCCTGTTCTAAAATTACAGTAGAACAATGGGTACCAATATTTCAGTAGGAAAACTTGCTAGAGCACTAACTGGGGACATCGCCTTCACATTTGCTCTGTGACACCATCATATCAGAAATTTTCTTCCTTTTCCTCTTCCCTACCTGCCTGATCATTCCACGCCTGGACAACTCTACTTCTAGATGGTAGCTTCCATGACTTGAGGCAAGTTGTCTGGTGGGTGAGGATTGGTGTAGATTGGAAATAGGAGGTGTTTTTGGAGTTGGAAACTCCTGCTAATAAAATCTTACCTATTCAAGAAGATAGATGGCTAAGATGGTTTGACTCTAAATCATAACATTAAAGCATTTTTTGAGCTACACACAAATGGAGATCACTTACATTAACCTCACACTTATAAATAAGAAAACTGAGGATTACAGATATTAAATGACTTGCTGTTTTTCAAGAGCAGAAATGCAATTTGGATCCAGATCTAATGTCTAAAGAAGTATTTTTTAAATTCATTGACTTGAAAGGAAGAGCAGCAATATCAGATCAACACACAAGACAGATAAAGAACAAAAATGGGGGTGTTGGCTACCAAATGCATTATTTCT
>PVKM010021657.1:0-22387 GCA_004027735.1 Carollia perspicillata | reverse complement strand
CCCTCCAGCCATCCATCCCAGAGGTCGCTTCTGAGGGGTCCTCCACGACTCTTGGACCCTCTGCTATGTGCTCCCACAGCACCTGCCTTGAACTGCTCTCACAGTGCTCATCACACTTTATGACACCACCTGTTCAATTACCTGGCTTCCCCAGTGGTTCGCCCACCCTGTAAGGGCAACAGAAACCACGTCTTCCCTACTTGCTGCTCCACCCCCAAGTCCAGTAGATGGCCCACCATGTGCTATGTGCTCCGTCAATGTGAGGTGAACAAATAAAGATACAGAGTAGCTGAATGAGAACTAGAAGGCTGGGTTAGCCCCATAATCTCTGAAGAACATCACGTGCAGGAGAGGGGCAGGTATTTGGGAGAACACGCGATTTCTAGCCTAGGGAGACGACGGTAATAATAACGTGTCATGCCCGCCTAGGCCACCGGTGTGGGTGTAAACTGGTCATCTGTGGGTTGGCTACTTGGCAGAATCTATCAAAATTTTAAATGTATATAAGCTTGATTCAGAAATTTCACACTAAGAATCTATTCTATAGAAACTCTCACATGGGTATGCAGATATACGTTCAAGGACATTCAATGAAGTATTGTTTAAAAAATGGTGGAGGGGATTTGTTGAATTATGGTCCATCCATTTAACACCCAATGGAAAGATACAGTAGTTAAGAAAAAACAAATTATATAATAATATTCATAGTCTGTTACCACTTTTGTAAACACTAAAGCAAAATTCCATGTAAGTCAGCTCTATTTATACAAACATGCATTTTTTTTTAATCGGGAAGGATTCACACCAAACTAACAAGGGATCCCCTCTGAGACATGGCAGGGAGTCATAAGACTGGAAGGAAGTGAAGGGGAGACTCTTCCTTTTTACTTTATTTACTTCTCGATGGTTTGAAACTTTTGAAGCATAAACTGCCTCACTTTTGCAATAAAAACGCAGCGGGGGGAGGTAGACCAGGGTACAGGGGTCACATATACGGTAACGAAAGGAACCTACACTTGGGGTGGTGAGCGCACCGGAGTTCACGGGCATCAAATCACGATGCCGCACACCCGAAACTGATACGATGCCATTACCCAGTGCTACCTCATTAAATTCCACCTTTAAAAAAAGGCAACAAAGATGACTTTTTAAAGCCTTTGCAAACTGCTGTCCAACTGACCCCGTGCTGAGAAAGGCTGAAACACCAGGTGACCTCACAGCTGAAACACAGGAGCAAGGGGCTCCGCTGTGGCGAGGTGGCCTGTCACGGAGGGACACCCGCGCGGCGACGGAGCCATGCCCACCCCAGGGGCCCTGTACGAGGTTCACCTGTACAGGGGTGACAGGGAGTCCTGCGCTTCAGGGGACGTTCCTCCAGAGATTTATTTTTTAAAAGGAAAAGGGAAGGGCAAGAATCACCTGCCACCTCTGCTACGGCGGAAGTGTCCTGGGTCAGCGCTTGGCTCTGAGAGAGGCGGAGCCAAATTTGAACACGTCACGGTGACGTGACAATGACTCCCTTCTCAGTTATATCGTTGGCATTTCTGCTTTGGAGCAGACCCACTGCCCCGTGTCTGATAAACCACCTGTTTAAAAAGCCGTGAATGTGAAAGTCAAATTAAACTAAGCCAAAAGGAAATAGAATACTTACAAAGATTACTTAATTTCACTACTTTATACAGGAGGTGTACTTGGTCCCTACCACTACTTAGAAGAGATCCATTTTAGAATTAAAAACACAGAAATGAAGAAAACATGGCCATTTCCTTTATAAGCCTATAGTAAGAAAGAGCTTTTCTAACTATAACTCAAAATCCAGAAGCCATAAAAGAAACGACAGATCAACTATATAAAAATTAAAAAATTCTACGTGGCAAAAATACCACAAGCAGGACCAGAAGACCACTGAGGAACTTTCCGGTGGCAAGACCAGGCTGCCCCGCTCTGAGCGCCCCCGACCACGAGGGGAGAAGCAGCCAGGCAGGGCAACAGGACACGTACAGTGCCATCCAGGGAGTGTTCCTGCCAAAATATTCAACCTAAAACTGCTGGAACCTCTCGACTGAACTACCTGTTTATAAGAAATCCAAGTGACAGAGAAACATGTTAATACCAGTCAGCAAAAAATCTACACTGAGATACTCCTCCATAGGGCAAATTTCTTAAAAAAAAAAATACTGGCAAAGTGGGAGGGGGACTATTACATGTTAGGAAATAATTCAGAGTCATATCAACTACAAGAGCACTTTCCCTTCGACGCAGCAATCCCACGTCCGAAAACTCGTCGACAGCCTGCACGGGCGTGAAACGAAGCAGGCACAGCCTCGTCCACGGCAGACTGGGAGCAGCAGCAAAACTGCGGAGGGAAAGCAGGGCCCGTATGCCCTGACTGGTCGAATAAACTCGGGTACGGCCACACAGTGGGGTACCAGGCAGCTGTAAAAAGAATGAGAAAACTACTTCTTTCCTGATGCTGAAGATCTCCAGGATGTCTAAAGAAAAAAGCAAGGTGCGGGTCAGTGGACATGATGTGCTACGAAAGGAGAGAAGTAAGACTTGAATGTTCCCATTTTATTGTGTTTGCATAAAAAAAAACCTGGAAGATACAAAAGGAACCAATAAAAGTGGTTATCTGCAAGAGGAAGGGGCGAGGTGGATGGGGACAAGAATGACAGCAAGACATCCCGGCGTATATGCTGCTTTATGTTGCTCTGACTGAAGGACAGTGTGACTGTATCACCTGTTATACGAATACAAGTACATTCAAAAGGAATGATGGGGAATAACCTATCATGTTATTTGCATAAGAGCCCGACAACTTAATGATAAACGGATCATGAAGATGAATGAGATAATGGGAAAGTCTCCTGGCATCAGTTCTAGGAGTTCCTGGTGACTCTCGAATGTTCCTCGGGGCCCCTGGTGTGAGCCAGCTCCTACCTCCATGAAGAAGAGATCTCCATTCGTGTCTGTCCCTGCATGTACCACAAACGTCTGCTTCTTCATGTGCCGGCTGCCACTGGACCGGATGGGGAGGTCACGGCCGTTCTGGGGAAAGAGAGATCCTTCAGGGCCACGCCTGCATCGCTCCCACGGAGTGCTCCGGGCCAGGCACCCCTCGGCGGCAACCAGACTCCCATCAGCGTTCTTTGTGCCTGCTGTCTGGTGGCTGTCTGACACCCGCCAGGGAAGGCTCTCAAACGGTTTGGTCTCAGCACTCCTATGCTCTTTACAAACCACAGACAGCCCCTGAAAGTGTATGTCTGTGTGTGTTCCATCTACAGATATTCACCACAGTAGAGAGTAAAATGGAAAATTTTAAATGTTTACTAATCCACTTAGAAGTCATTAACTACCCACTAATAAGCATAGTAATATAAAACATGGTTCTGGTAAAATAACTCTATTTCTCCGAATGAAAGAAATAAAAAAGAATGGCACTGTGTTACATTTGTGCAAATCTCTTTAAAGTCTGGATTAATAAAAAATAGCTAGGTTCTCATAACTGCTTCTGCATTCAATCTGCTGAGATACATTGCTTTGGTTGGGGTAGACAGAGAAAACCTGGCCCCACTGATACGTGTTTAGAAAGGGGAGGAGTATTTTAATAGCCTTTGCAGATAAATATGCAAATTCTTTGTTGATACTATACCAAAATTCGAGAAGCAGCAGTTTCCAAAGGTTAGCTACAACGTGGGATCTGCAAACCCATCAGCGAACATTTTGTACTTTGTTACATAAAACCCACTTTTCTGCCTTACAGTTTGAGCGGCTCTTTCATCCACACTCGAATGTGTGACATCACACGTTAGTCATTTGGAAAATACTGCTTCATGAAGTCACGTGGCTCTTCTAAATGTTGACATGTCACATATCAAAAAACCACAGCTATTAACAGCATCATCAGTCACATTAGAGAAGTCTTTAAACACCAGGAAGCCCCTGAATAAGCACCTTGGTCAGCCGCCCCCCGGGGAACGTGACGTTGCGTGGACAGCGCTGCCGGGTCCCCCTGCAGCTCGGACCATCGCAGCTGCTCTTCCACGCCACGGCCACGTTTTGCTTGGTAGTAGAAATGCTCGTGTGCATTTCTCATTTTGTCACACAGAATATTACAGAGACATATAATCAAAGGTCAGATTTACTAAAAGTAATGATTTTCGCTGCTTCATCAAGGACGTTCATAAGTGAACTGAGGTGTTTTTGGTTTTTTGTTTTTTTAAAGATTTTATTTATTCTTGCAGAGAGGGAGGGAGGGAGAAAGACAGGGAGAGAAACATCAGTGTGTGAGGACACACTGACTGGCCGCCCCTTCCACGCCCCCAACCAGGGACTGGCCTGCAACCCAGGCATGTGCCTGGACCAGGAACCAAACCACTGACCCTCAGACTGATGCTCAGTCTACTGAGCCCCACCAGCCAGGGCAATGTTGTTTTGGTTTTTTTAATAAGAGAAAGTTTACTTAGATAGTTAAGGAGGTACATAAAGTGAGCTGTAGAAGGAACAGGCTCAGGAAACAAGTCAGAGGAAAAAGAAGGGCCCTTGGAGCCCAGGAGAGGGAAAGGGAAGGGCAGCGCACGTGAGGGAGGGAGGGGGGGGAGGCGCTCCAGGGAGGGAGCGCTCCCAAACTGAGTTGACGTTGTCTTCGTTTAACTGGGGACCGTGGAGGTGGGGACTACAGGGGCTGCTAGCGTGGTTTGGTGCCACAGCCTTCGTTGTGTTAAGGCGCCAGTGTTTTACCCGCCATCAGTGCAAATGTCAACCAGTGAAAAAGGCAAATAGCGTTTCCGAAGTATTGTGAAAATGCCTTTCACCCCGCGGAGCCCCGAGGGTCCACAGACCCCACGAGAAGCACCGTGCTAGGGCCCAGAACCCTGCCCCAGCAGGGCGAAGGGTGCATCTCGAGTGATCGCCCTCTCTTCAGAACGGAGGAGCTGGAACACAGACCGGCCTAGAATGACCAGCGGGGAAGCCTCTGCCATAGGCCACCAGGCCCAGGCCCGGGAGGCTGCCAGTGCGGTGGAAGGGAGCCCAGGGAATGGCTGAGCCTCGCTTACCAGGTTCGCCAGCTGGTCAAGCACTTCATTGACTTGCTGGCTGTACACGAGCCCGATGTGGGACTTCCCCATGAGGCGCCTCACCTTCTTCCGGATGTCATTCTTATTCACCTGGAAGGCAAGCAAGGGTCTGAATGAGGGGCCTGCTCCCCTCTCAACGCAGGTACAGGGACTGTACGAGCAAGTTTCCCGCTATCTGAGAGAGGTGTATTTCTAAAAGGCCGTATCACTAAACAGGAGAGAATGTACTCCCCTCGGTGTTTTGCCAGGAAAACCCTGATTCTGTCTGTAGGTGACATCCATAGAGGAGTGGCTCTTGGAGTGGTTCTGGTTTAAGTGACTGGGGTGGGAGGGGGCACTTCCTCCCTATCCCCAGCCGATACCATAGCGTTCGCATATTGAAGGGGCCCCAAAAGCCCCTGGGGTTCCTCGAGTATAATTCACAGGCAGTGACTTGGAGTAGTAACACTGCGTACTCACTTAGAGCCAAGACACCACAAAGATCAACACCCTTTCCCAACCAGAGTGAACCGGAACCCTGGGAGTCCAACACCGTAGGGCTGACCTCAACAGAGTAGAGTCTCACCCCAGAAAATGAAACGAGCCAAGAGGGCCAGCCTGTTGGGCATTCTCTGTATGTGATCAACGAACCCCTTCACAGCCAGAAAGCCTGGGACAGCGGGAGGAGGAGGAACGCAGGGGCTCGCTGTCAGAACAACGCTCTTCCCACACGTGCCTTTCAGGGCGGAGCTCTTCTACTTGGGAGCACGCTTTTCCCAAAGCCAGAAAAACCAAGCACAAGCAAGGCAAACTAGAACCTGCCGTTACTTCTTAATAGGTGGCTCTTTTCATATCTACGGAAAATTCTAAGATAAAGGGGCTAGTGCTAAAAAGTGAACTCTGAGCATCCTTTCTAAACTGTTTAGAATCTGCTGCTTAAAAACATTTTAAAAAGTTCACTGTACTCTGCGAGAAGTTCTCCTGGCATCCTAAAACCACTCAGCAGAGGAAGCCCCTTGAAAATTCAAAACGAACAAGTGGCGTGGAACCATCAATCACCTTTACAATGTTTCTTAGCATGACAGCCAGGCGGCTTCAGATAAAAGGATCATGAGAAAGGGAGCTTCTCGACTGCCCCAGAATTTAGGTGACAGGAATCAGCCTTGTCCTTTCAGCATCAGGAGTAGCTGGGCATCAGCAAAACTGACACTACCTTCATCAGCAGCATGTAGGAGATGAGGTTGTGCAAAAGCGTGGCCAGCAAACGGTCCTCATCATCCTCGAGGCGCTTCCGGTCATGTTCTCCCAGTGATAGGTACCTAAGCAGGGGACCAGGGACAAGTCAGCCCTCAGGTGGGAAGAACTAGCTGGGAAAAGGATACATTTTTCCCCAAGGATTTCCAAAGCCTCATACCTGTCTATCATTTCCTGGGGACCCTGGTCCATACCCATCCCTTCTCTCTCCAACATCACAGCATCCAGGAACGCATCTTCCCAGAACTGCATTTGGTCCCATAAAGTAGAACGCTCTTTGCCTGTGTAGAACAGAGTCTTTTACGGGCCTGTATGGCCTACAAAGAATATACCCGGCAACTAAAATAGAGTGCACTCCACATAAAAGGAAATCACTACAAATTCCAAGGCAAAGGAAACCCAAGCCTCTCCACCCCAGATGCACAGCCCAGCCGCCTCTGAGGGAGGCCTGGCCCCTCCCGAGGAGGAGGGACCAACACAGCACACAGAGAAAGGTGGTTACTTATAGAAAAGGTCTCCATAGCAGCATCCTCTAACTGGTCCCACATCGATCCTTTGTCCCTTCCTGCCAGTTTGTGAGTGGGAAGGACCGTGGTAGCAAGAAAGGAAAGGAAGACAGAAAGACAGAAGCTAGGGATTAATACCAAAACCCAGTCTCTTTTTAGAAAGTTTTCACCCACTGTTTTTTCCAGACCCGGTAAGTCACCTGCTTCAGACATAAAAATGCTTCCTAACGGCAGCACTGAGACCAACAGAAAGCCCAGCTGCTACTCGTTCAGTCTACCCTCTTCCCCGGCTGAGTCCGGCTTTCTTCCAGTGCAGGGGACCTTCCTGGTCTGTTTCTCACCTAGGAGTCCCTCGTAGAGATAGACTCGCTGGCTCACGTCTTCGGAACAGCGAACCGGGCTGCCCAGCGGCTTCTCCTTTACGCTTGGCTTCAAGCTGTGGGCTTTACCCTACAGAGAAGAGGTGACTGGTCACCCACCCAAGGCACCGATGAACAGGGGCGAAGAAAACCAAGCAGCTCACTAAGAGGCTTACACACCTGTCACTACTAACAACATACACTCCAATTGCCCTGCTTTTGCTACTCTGTTGGCCTCAAGGATCTGACCAGAAGTCAATCTGATAATCCTTTCCATTACTGACTCCTAACACATGCAGTCGAGCTCTCATTGTGACTTATCCTTACTCTTTAGTCTCTGTAAGACTCTGCTCTACAAATAAAAAAAAATTAGGCCAATTCTCGGCAGTAGCATGTTGCAGTGGAGAGAATGCTGCGTTTGCCTGCCTTCCACTAGCTGTGTGACCTGAGGCATGAAACTTGGCTTCTCTGAGTCTCGTTTTCCACCTAAGAAAAGAAAGGTTGTGATACTTACCTCACAGAACCAGTACAGGAATCACATCAGAAAGTACATTTAGCAGTGCCTGGCACATAGTTGGTATTTAATAAATGTTAATTTCCTCTTTCCTCCCACCTCGAATATCTGCCCCTTAGAAATATTACTGACTTTTATCTGCCACTTCTGCAATATTAGGCTTTTTATTGATTCAGAAAAGACTTTCAATTGCTCAGAGGCAGGCTTCATGTCCTCTTCACAAAGCATACAACAGCATAAGCAGAGAAGCAACTGATCGCAGGTTATTAGCAGTATTTAATTAGTGTATCTAAATGCCAGTCTCCTGGTTCGCAGCCCAGTTCTTTGTTGAACGGATCATACTGACTTAATGTAATTTATTTCCTGCTAAGCCAGCCTTTTTTGAGCCCAGAAATTTAGGTAATTGCTCTCAGCAACCCAACTGTACAAAGGGCCCTTGCCGACCCACACAGGACAAGTAAGAATCTGTCCCAGGGAGGTGCCGGGAAAGACAGCACACAGCCGAAGGGCCTCTTGCAAGACTGCCGTTTTGTCTATCTTAAGCTCCAGGTCGGAAGTGCACTAGAAGGACTTACACACTCTCGTTTCAATGGTCTGCTGCCACTCAGGAAGAGTTAAGGCCACGAACCTGAAGGCTCTGCTGACTCCCGATCCTACTCCTTATGTTCCCTCTGGGATGTCACCTGCTCTATTGGAAACCCATACACAGGAAACCCTGGGAGTGGAGATGATCACCAATACTGAGTAAGTGATTTCCCTTAAATTTCATTTCCTTTCTCTCCACAGACCAAGGACAAGGACCTGTGAGCTCTTGTAGGGAATATCCATCCTCAGCTCTGTCTGATAAAGTGGCAAGTGTATCAGAGTGCTTAACTCCAGCTGCCTCAAGTGGCATGTGTACACTGGAAAGCTGTGTGTCTACAGGCAAGTGCTAACAGAACCAACTCAATTCCAGCCAATCATTGGCTTTTTGTGTGACCTAGGGCAAGTTCTTCTCTTCCTAAGGCTTTGCTCCCCTTTCCTATCAGAGGAGATTAGTCAGAGAAAAAGGTACGAGGGATGCCCCCCAAAACCCAGAATTACCTTCTGGAGGGCGGGCCCCTTGTAGTACAGGCTTCCCCCACTAGGTGAGTGTCCTACAAACCTATCTCTATCATGCACCAGCTGGTGTTGTTGTGAGAGGCTGCGTTCAGTTTCAGTGGTTTTTTTATTGAAGACTCTTTCAACGCGTTTGCCCATTTCATGATGGGTGATTTACAAGCGCACCTGCCCACACTACGATGAGTGTTCAGCAGTTTTTGACCAGAAAGGGCATGACCCCTGTGCCCCAACCTCCCTATTCGCCCCGTCTCATCCTGAGTGACTTTCTGTTTCCCCAGATGAAAAAAGTCCTAAAAGGGAAACATTTTGCTGATGTGGAGGAGGTGAAATAAAAAACAGCAGAAGCACTGAAAGGCATCAAAATCGATGAGTTCTAAAACTGCTTTGGGCAGTGGAAAAAACGTCTCGATGGTTGAATTGCATCAAATGGAGAGTACTTTGAAGGTGACTGGAGTGTAAACATGTAAGAATAAATACACAGTTTTTTATAAATAAATTCCAGGATTTTTTGGGTCCCCCCTCACACTGAATTGCAAATTTCTTGAGAGTGAAAATCATGCCTTATACAACTCTGTTTCTTCAGTATAGAAACTGGCATTTAGTAATTCACTTAATGGATGTTTACTAGCGAATAAAAACTTCATAACTGTTAGGAATATACTAAAAGAAATGTTATTGTTAGGTGCTATATACATAGAGCAGTGGCCAGAATAAAACTAGATAAGTCCACAGAAACAGGCAGTCTGGCACTAACTGAGAGCTGTAACTGACCTGGCATTGCCACAAAGGCATCCTCATTCCTATTTGAAACATGGGGGTCATTGCTATGTCCCAGTCGAGGCCCTTAGCTGCCTGGGTGGAGAGCCTAACTCATCAATGATTCAGGAGAGGGTTCTGAAAGCCCCAGGTCATGGAGTCCAGTGACTCTTAAAATATCCTTAAGAGCCTTGGCTGGTGTGGCTCAGTGGATTGAGTGCTGGCCTGCAAACTGGAAGGTTGCCAGTTTGACTCCCAGTCAGGGCACATCCTGGGTTGCAGGCTGGGTCCCCAGTTAGGGGCATGCGACAGGCAACTGATTGCTATATCTCACACATTGATGTTTCGTGTTCTCTCTCTTTTTCTCCCTCCCTTTCCCTTACTCTAAAAATAAATAAAATCTTTTTAAAAAATCCTTAAGAGCCCTGGCTGGTGTGGCTCAGTGGACTGAATGCCAGCCCGCAAATCAAAGGGTCACCAGCTGGATTCCCAGTCAGGGCACAGGCCTGGGTGGTAAGCCTGGTCCCCAGTAGGGGGCATGCAAGAGGCAACCACACACTGATGTTTCTCTCCTTTTTCTCCCTTCTTTCCCTCCTCTCTAAAAATAAATAAATACATATATTTTTAAAAGCCTTAAGAGACATTTTCTTTAAAGGCGAATATGTAAGCTGATCCATTCCTTACTTCTTTTACTTCTAATTGCTTCCTTACTTTTCATTCTTTTCCAGCCCCACCCATTAAAAAACATTCTCCTTTTGTGTGTAAACAGGGCTTACAAAGATGGCGCTGGTGGCGGAGTTGGTCTCAATTTCACTATCCGACAGAGTGCCCCGGGAGCTCGTCAAGTGGGTGCTCCCCTCGCCAGCTGGTCCGTCGCCTGCATTGCTGCTCAAGTCACTGTCTGCTCCAAGGGTCTCTCCAGAACTGTTGCTCACCTGCAGGGGGAAAAGGTGGTGAGGGGCACCCCCCAGGGAAGGGTCCCAGAAAGGAAAGGCTACTTGTGAGAAAGCTCTGCTGCCGTAGAAAAGGAGCACATTTCAAAGGTGCGCCAGAGCCTCTGGAAGTACCGTTTTACAGGGTGAGGAGAAGCCCCAGGTGAAATCTCAGGGTCTGATCCTGGGTACAAAGACCTAAGACAGGTAAACATCTCCGCCATGAGGACCGAGCTGACCTGAGACTAAGCGCAGCCCCCAAGGGAGGAAGTAGGCCCCTCTGAACCGCCCCCGAGGTGGCAGTGTGGCGTTCCCCTACCACGGTGCTAACTTCAGAATCCTGACTTGAGCTTCGGACCATAACTGCCGGACTCACGCCGATGACAGGGTCTGGGTCGGTCCTCTGAAATGAGACACGGGCACTCAGACACGCCAGGAGGGGGTGGGGTGTCCGGTTTCTGTGCTTCCCTGAGAAATACTGCATCTTCTTCCTGCTCCCCATCCCCACCCTCCCAGTACCCTTTTTTTCTGAATATAAAATACATATGACTTACATAATAAGAACAATAATGAACACTAAAGAAATAGATGTTCACTGCAGAAAATACACGAAAGAATAAGGGGAAAAAATAAGCCATAAACTGACTGCTTACATCAATCACTCTTAAGTCTTTTGTGCATTCCCTTTCTAATCTTTTCTACACATATTTTAGAAATAAAATTGGAATCATACTGCATATAGCTTTGCCAACATTTTCCCCTGTCACTAAGTTTTTAAAAATATAGCTAATATTGTATTACAGGGATATACATACTATACTTATTTCATTATTCCCCTATTATCGAATATTTATGTCATTTCAAGGTTTCTTGTTTTTTTTTAAACTCCAAGAGGCATTCCGAAATAATACACTTTAATGCTCACACTTATCAACAAGGTTGTCACAAACCTGGGAACCAGACGTCAGGCTCACACCACTGTCTGCGCTGACCTGGGACTTTTTCTCCTCAGTCTCACCAAGGTCAAGGATGGATCTGATCCCTTCAGGCCCTGGAGTGGGGGAAGGCTCCTGTTACTCAGCGCACTGCGCCCCCGGGAAGGCTGGGGAAGGGAGCGGGGGAGCAGCCCAGCCTGGACCCAGGCCTGTTTGGCACGTTGCGGCCCCCTTTCTGGGGACTGCCCCCCTCAGGCCCCCCTGAAAGAAGCAGTCTCCAGGCACCTTAAGAACCAAGTGGGAAAAACCAGACCTGGTCTCAAGGGGTTCTGAAGCCACCTTCTCAACCTGAGGAGAGCTGAGCCCGTCACCTTCAAACACGAAAGCTCCACGGAGAAATGTCTAACCACACTCCACCGCACTCAGAGTCAGAGCTCCACTGGCACCCAAAACCCTCCAGGGCTCAGGTAACTCAGTGGGTCCCTAACAAACGTGTCTGGAGGGGCCAGGGAAGGAGGGGCCCGATGAGAGAAAGAAATGCCAGCCGTTTCCACGGACATCGCTCACCCCCATGGAACAACGTCCACAGTTGAGATAGAAACCACTCCCCTTTCCACCCCCCCCCACAATGATATGGCAGAAGGACAGAATGACAGAAAGCAAGAAAGCGTGCCTAGGCAAGCCACCAGAGAGAGTGGGGAAGCTACAGACTCAACACAGAGGGACAGCAACCATCTCTGCCAACTGTGCCCACAGGCCTTCTCACGGGTGAGGGAGATATCAGCCAATGAGCGGCACTGAAATAGGCAAACGTTCTCCCCACCACCTCGGAAGCAATAGAGAACCGAGTTCTAAGGGGTTTTACGCAGCAGACGCCTCCGTCACAGCCTGATTGCTACGAGGGGAGGGGAAGAAGCAGCCTACAAGCCACAGACCTAGGAGTCACATGCCACCTACCTGCTTGCATTCCAAATACCCCCCTAGAGCAAATTTGGGGTGGGGCTGGAGCCTGCCCCACTGGGCCTGGGGAGTTGGCAGGTATGGGAGACTTGGGAACAGGGTGGGGCATTGGTTCCTTACTCTGTTTTTCCATAGCTTTTTGGTTTTTCATTTCCTGGTGCTTGTTCCACAACTCTACCCCAGATGCAATGTAAGCAGGAGAGAAAGACAGACAGAGTCAGAGGCTGGTCAGGCAGACGGAACGGACACCCGCCCACCCAGGCCGCTCGGTCTCGGCGCAAGATTACACATCAAGAGACAAAAAGAGACCTTTACTCAGGGGGGAGGGACTGAAAATCAAGAGATCTAATGCCTTCCTCCCAACTTACGAAATAAAGACCCCACATTTCTGACCTCGATGCGGCAGGAAAAGCCCTGCAGAACGTTGGAGCCTGAAGAGGCTTTAATCGAGCTCCTTGATTTTGGCAAGATGAAACTGATCCTAAAGAGGCTGGAGCAGTCCCTCGAGATCATGTAACTCAGGACCAGTTTAAACCTCCTCTGCACCACACTCTCTGCCAAATGAGCTGGGCAAATGCAATTTTCAAAGATTCCAGATAAGGCGGACGATCCCCTCAAGCAGCCAAAGGGCTTTCCGAAGCACGAGCGCAGACCGACCTGGTCCACTGGGCTGTGCGGCGGCCGCCCACACAGGCAGTGGGTAGCCTCCCTTGTTGCTGCCAAATGACCCAGTTCACCCTCTGCCTCAGTGCCTGTCCTAGTAAGAGACCCTTTCTCAGCCAGATACCTGGCCACCCACTAGAAGTCACAGAGGATACTGAATGTCGAGACTGGTACCCTAGGAGGGGTGAAGAAGAGAGACTAGCGATTGCTGCAATTCTTTTCCTGGAAGAACTTGTGAGTCCACTTAGTCCAGTCCCCTCACTTCCCAGATGAGGAGGGAGAGACCCTGAGAGGGAAGCGGTTTGCCCAAAACCGCATTCTTAGACGAGGGCAGGGCGTCACTTTCGAGAACATCACTTTGGGCGGGGAGAAAGGCGGGGCCAATTGTCTCTAGGATGGTCTGCTGCTGGCCAGAGAAGTGCAACGCCCCTTGAGAGGACACTGGTTCCTCGTTATCACTTATGAAAGCCCAAAGCAACAGCTAACGGTTGTGGCAAAGGGGCACCGGTTAGAAGCATTCGGCCCAGGGACCTAGAACCAGAAAAATAAAGACACAACCTGGATGACTCAAGTCTGCGTCAGGAGCGTGACAAGCCGAGGTGAACCCAGAGAGGTCACCGGCTCCTCCTACCTTAGTGGGAATGGGAAACACCAAATGTAAACAAGTGCTTGATCAGGTCCAGGAAGGAAAGTTTTAAAGAAAGCCTGACTCAGAAATCTATACCTCGAGGCGCAGAGCCCAGGGGAACGGGACTGCGGGACAAGGCCCAGAGGAGCACAGCCGAGAGCAGTGCAATGGCCGCAGGGAAACTGGCTGTGGAGACCCAGGCGACCATCGGGCTACGGCCTGAAGGTGCGTCCTCTGCACGCTTCCTTAGAGCTTCCGGGAGCCCACACCGCCTTGCCGCTCTGGGGAGGAACCCAGATGTGAACAGAAAGAGGGGCCAGGGGTACGGCTCAAACTCGTGCGTGCAGTAACCTCACTGGGCCCCCTAAGAAAAACTCCCATGTTACGATGTGGGGGAGGGGCTGTGAATGAAGCATATGGGACAGAGGAGTACGGAGAAGGCCCATCAGAAATGGATGCAGATCTCTCTTTCTGGAAAGCAAAGCATGGGAAAGAGAGAGGCAAGATTCTGGATGAATTGAGAGGACGGCAGGATATTTACGAAGCCAGAGCCCCTCCACCACGCCGAACACACTGATACATACCAATAGATGCTACGAAATTCTCTTCCTTTAAACTTCTGGTGTCCACTTCCTTTGGGCCTTTTCCTGCAGCCGTTGGTGCCCGCGGCCCCAGCTGGGGGACTCTCAGCTGGGCCATTGCCTTCGGGTCGCCCCGGCCAGCCAGGCCGGCGTCCTTGCCCACTGGTGTATTCACGCTCTCCGTTGGACTCCTCTTCCGCTTGTCTGCTTCTGAGGAGAAGATCAGATACAGGAAGAGGTCAAAACAGATAGTAAGAACCAAGGTGTGCGAATGGGGGGAGAGAAGCAAGAATGCAGGAGGATGTGGAACGAAGTGCAGGCAGGGAAAACTGACCCCTTACTGCCCGTGACAGGAGGACACCCACAGCACATAAACCTGCACTAGAAAACAAAATCCCCAAGCCTACTGGGAAGCAATGTAGCACCGGGAAATCCGTAAGCAGACAAGTTCATTCTCTTTGGAGACAATGGGGAGCTGGGGACGGCACCCCGCCCAGCTGGTACGCTCCCCACCTTTGCTGTAGTAGTGGGTCTGAGCGATCTCCAGAAGCCCGAAGATGCTGGCCATGCCGCCCAGACCTGCGTGGGCGTAGGACTGCTCCAGGCTGAGCACCGTGCACTTGAGCAGGTCTAACATTCCCTTGTACACCTTTCGACTGATCTCCTGCAGCAACAATCCGGGGACTCGGGCTGGCAAGATTGCCTTTGGCGTCCACATCCCTCCTCCCCGTGGATTCCAACTCCCAGCCCCCAGCACTGACCACGTCCGGGATGATGTCCTGCCGGGCGTCGTCCTCCGACTGCACCACGCGGCTCAGCTTGCTCAGGACAAAGACCCGCAGCTGCTCGCTCTCCAGCAGCCGCCGCACCTTCTTCATGTTGAGCCAGCCGACTCCCTGGCCGTCCAGCACGCTGTGCACCACCTCCTTCAGGAACTGCTGGTTCTCGCTGTGGGTTCCACACACCACTTCTCTGGTCACTAGCTCCTTCGCAGAGCGTGCCCCTTTTGCCAGACTAGATGTCCACAAAGCCAAGTGTGCAAATGTCCAAGTGCACCGCACCCCCCAGCACCCCAGACAGCCCGGTTTTCCCAGGTACCCACCACGGCTGCCTCGCTCTCCTCAGCACCGAGAGCTATGACTGCTGCGTGGGGAAGCAGTCAGAATGGGCAGTGCTGGCACTGGCTGAGTTTGTCTGCCCAACTGAGAGCTTCCCTCCCACTCTTGAGTGTCCTCAACGTTTGCTTCAGGAATTGCTACCTCTATCTGAGAACTTTTAAAACGGCTCTGCCATTACCTAGAATTGCTGGATCGACCTTGGGGTGATGGAGGTTCTCTCTTCACTGTTGGGCTATGTCTAATGACAGACGACTTCTGGTCCACCAAGGCCCTCCTGTTTCCTACAGCCAGGAAGGCAGGGATGAGAGCCGTCACTACTGTGGCCCAGGAGCTAGGGTCCGCAAAGCCGTGGGCAGCCAGGTCCCACACCATCCCCCAGAGGGGCTGCGTGAGGATGGCAGTGGGCGTCACGCAGGGGCAGAAACCAGCCGTGGCAATGTGGAGGAGGTGGGGATGGAGACTTGGGTCACTCCACATGCACCAGCAGCACGCCCCAGGGGCAAGCATGGGCGTCGCGGGGCGGGCAAGCAGGCCATCCCGTGGTGCTGCTTGCTCCAGAGGAGGATGGCCCGCAGGCAGGCACAGAAGATGCTGGGAAAGAAGACCATGCACAGCTCACGGGCAAGACCCACCTTCACCACTCCCGGGGCCGGCTTCAGTAACAATCTCCATTAGAGTATTTAGCCCAAATACTGGGACACAAAATACACAATTAGTAGGTGCGCCACAATACCACAACCCCTGTAACCCTCGAGGGAGCTGTAAGCCAGAGAGATGGAGCGTTCTCCCGAAGCCTGGTGCACGCAACCTGGGTGCTCAGGCCCCTCAGAGCTGGAAGCCCAGTGACCAGGAGACAACCAAGGCTCCGGGGAAGACCGTCCCTACGACCATGGCCTCTCAGAGCCAGGGGCAGGGGGAACGGACAAGGAGCCTCGGGTCCTGAACAGGCACATGCTGGGAGAGGGACCACCGGTTTTCACGGAACCTCCAGCACAGGGTCCGGAGGGCCTGCGGGTGTGCAGAGGGCAGAGGCCTGCCTTGCGGATGCTGTCGTGGGAAGTGCGGTGGGGGGTGAGGATGGCAGGCGGGCGGGAGTGACGAGTGCGGCAAGTGAAGTGAAGCGTCAGCATGCGATGGAAGTGTCTTCACTGTTCTCTCCAGCTCTGTCAGGTGTCAGCCGGGGCCCCCACCACCTTTCCGTCCCTCTCCTGCCGAGCTGCGGGCGAGTTCTCTCTACAGGGCTCATCGGTTCCCTGCACCACTAGCTCTGATGTCCCTTTGCCCATCTATCCTATGTTCCCACCCCTTCCCCCAAAGACCGTTCCTTAGATTTTTGACATTTTTAATCACTGGGAAGAGAGGTCAGTTAAAAAATACACAAAACTGCTTCTCTCCGAGATTTCCACTATGATTAAATGTCTCAGCACAATATCCAGAAAAAAACAAACAAAAGTCAGTAAATTCCAAAGAGCCCCTCCACCCGTCAGAGACCACTAATGCAAATCAAATCGGGTCTCAACTGCCCCGAGAAGCCAGCCAATACCACCTGGCTCACTCACAGGCCCTCAGCTGACATGAAGCCTAAGGAAGAGGCATTTCGACTCTATAAACACTGCCAGGCTCAAAAAACAGAACAGAACACATACACAGCACCAGGCTGCTCACGACGACCCCTGGCGGGCAATGCCTCCGCCGGGGAGTCCACGCAGCAGGAACCTGGCAGATAACCGGCACTGGGTGATCCCCAGTTAGCTAAGCACCTCTGACAGTTCCCCAGGAAGCAGCAGCGACCCCACAGTCACCATTGTCCTAAATGATAGCACAGGCTCTTCTCTTTAGCTACAAAGACAGATTCCACCTGAAATCCAGCGAGAGCCCCGATGTGCAGTGAAAGCCGTGAGAAGCAATGAGGGGCAACACCCGGATGGAACGACTCATCACACACGGGGCTCCTGACAGCACGCACGGGCCTGCAGGGGCGCTAGAGAAGCCTGGCTGGCAGAGGAGGGCTGCCGTTACCTTTGAGGCTGGGGAAGGGCGTGGTCTTCTCCCGGGCACCTTTGGTGGGCAGCGTGAGGTTGGAAAGACTGAAGCTGGTACTGTGGTTCCGATACAGGCTGCCTGTCGAGGGGAGGGTGCGAGAGCAATGAGTTAAGAGGGTAAAGAATCGAAGCATTGTGCTCCGATGACTCAATCATCATTTCCACCTTCGTCCTCCCAAATGCAGTCCCTGTGCCTCCGATCTATCCCAGAAAGGGCCAAGTCTAACTCAGGGCAAACAAAGGGGCCACTGCCAAGACCGCTCAAAACCCAGTAATGACGTGCTCTGTCTGCCTCCCACAGCAACATCCACGTCACTCATCTACTGCTAATTGGCCATGAAAGCCGGCAGTTAATGCGTTTCTGGTCAGAAGTGGGTGCTGTCCCTTCCTGGCTCCTGGAAAAACTCACATTCACAATTATCCCCTAGGCTGGCTCTCCCTGGTCCCAAGTCTGCCTCCAGTCTTTAACTGACCCCATGCCTCACTTTTAGAAATATTCTCTGTGCACAAAAGCCAACCTCATATAGATTTCAAAGTATGTTCATGAAAAAGTTCTTCACCAGACAAAGAAGATATGAGATACACACCCAAACCAAATCTGACCAGCATATTTCCACAAAATATATGCACCAGTGTATGACTTTTACTATAAAGATAACTTTTAGTTGACTCGCTGTCTTAGCTGAAATAACCGGACACCTCCAGGTGTAAACACAGCGCTCAATCTGTCCCTGCTCTTTGCTGACCTCCCCTGGAAATAGCTCCCTGAGTGTCACCGAACGCTCTGAAGTGGGGCTTGGTGATGCCAGCCCAGCCCTACAGCTCTACAAGGCTGTGGTTCCAAGCGGCGTCCGCCGCAGCCAGGCCCCGCTGGAGAGAAAGTGGGACAGAGGCGCGAGAGCTGAAGCACTTACTGGCAAAAGACATGATGCCCCCGAAGCCCTCGGTGCTGTTGTTGGAGACGGTGGAGGTGGGCGAGCTCGCTCGGGAGTCTGACTCTGCGTCCGAGTCGCTTGCCAGTTTCAGGCTATTGGGCCGCAGCAGCTTCTGAGCCCTTGAATGCACAGTGGCACCTATGAGCCCCCGGCAGGGGCACCTGACCTTGGGCCTGCGGCCCGAGGCTACCCTGCAGTTCCCTCTGGGGATGGCGGGGCCGCAGAGCATTCAGGCTCTCGGGCTTCCTGAGCCTCGCCCGGGGTCCACTGCAGCGAGGGCCTTCAGTCACCCATCTGGGAGGAGTCCCCAGGCTCTCACCGACTGCCACTGCCATGCTGGCTGAATCGGGGAGTGTAACTTTCCCCCTGGTCATCATCCTCTTCCTCAGGGGGAAAGCCATACTGGGGCTCGAAGTACGGATTGTCATAGGTGCGCTGGCGCACTGACCCCTCTCCAGTTTCCGTCTGACGCCTGTCCACATTCGGTCTGCCACCGCTGGGAGGCACAGCAGGTGGGGGCTTGGAGACGCCTACTGCCACCTTGTCACCCATCTCTGTCGAGTCAGCAGGTTCCTGCAGTGAATGAAGAGTCAACAGCTGGTGGCCGGGGGTGCCCTCCCACATTCTCGGTTTGGCAGGGCTGAGCCAGGCCTGTCATCTTCCTGTCCTAAGGAGTGTGTGAGAGAGATCTCTGTGACACCCCTGTTCCCTGTCCCCACAAACTATGTGAGGAGGGTCTCAGCTAAGGCCTGAACAAAGCCCGATGACCTCCTTCTGAGGTCAAAGCTATACTGTAGAGGCTCTAGCTGCAGGTCCCACGGAGAGGAAGACAGGGAGATCTGAAGGAAGAAGCCAGTGAAATCAATAGCTTCGTCCCAGCTTTCCTAGCAGAGGCGAGGCCCACGCCCCAGCCGTCCTCACGCACAGAGCTGGCTCCGTGGACGATGGTGCTGGGGCTGCTGCTGGCGGTGGTGCTGGAGCTGGAGCGCGGTGGGGGGTTGTCCTGCGAATTCTCACTGTCGGGGCCGGGCTCCTCCGCTTCCTTCTGGCTCTGCAGCTCCTCAATCTCCACCTCACTGGCATCCCCCAGTGCCGCGTGGGTCAGAGGGTCCACATCTGCCGAAACGCGAGGGTGGCAGGTACAGGCCACACCATCCCAGAACCCCACAGCCTGCCCGGAGCTGGCTGAGTTCCCCAAGGACACTTACTAGGAGTATCACCATTGATGTCACATTTCATCATTTCACTGACAAAGTCACCGAGGGAGGAGTAGGAAGAGCTGGAGTCATCGTAATCCATACTGTCGCTGCCACTGCCGAGTGAGGGGCGTACACACAAAAGGACAACAGGAGGAAGGCACGGGGGAAAGAACCAGCTGTCAGCATCAGGGCAAACAGCGGAGCACCCTCAACTCTGGGCCAGGGAACAATGTGAAACAAGGAGGTTAACACCCAGCAGTCAGCCAAAGCATAACCAAGGCTTCCAATGCTGGCGTCTAACTTCCGTGAGGTTTTGCCATTGTGCTGCCTCAGCGCCAGTGAAAGCCTCTTTACCTTAAGCCACTGCTTTGCTGGCCCACGGGACTGCTCACCTGTCATCGGTAGGGTCAGAGTCAGAGTCACGCTCCGGCGGCACACTCAGCGCCTCGGCCAGCTGGGAATTGCCATCATAGACGCGATAGTGGATGGGCTGCAGCTGATGCGCGTACCACTTTGGCTTATCACCAATCAGGGCCGGGTCAAACATGTCTACCCAAAGGAGAAAAAGGAGAGGGTTAGCAATGGTGGTGGGGCGGAGGCTGGGGGTAAGCAAGCAAAACATAAAAGAAAGGTAGGAGCCCTGGCTGGTGTATCTCAGTGGATTGAGCACGGGCCTGTGAACCAAAGGATCGCGGTTCGATTCCCAGTCAGGACACATGCCTGGGTTGCAGGCCAGTTCCCAGCAGGGGACACACGAGAGGCAACCACACATTGATGTTTGTCTCCCTCTCTCCTTCCCTTCTTCTCTAAAGATAAATAAATAAAATCTTTAAAAAAATTAAAATAAAAAGAAAGGCAGGAACAAGTCCAAAGCCAAAGAGGAACGGAAGGGGCAGGCCAAAGATGAGACGGGGAAAGAAGCAAAGGGAAGGGCCCTCGGAGGGAGGGAGGCTGCGGGCGGGGCAGCACTGCAGGCGGGGACTCACTGTTGTGAATGCGCTGAAAGGCATAGTTGGTGGGGTTGAGGATCCACTCCCCAAAGTACTCCACCGCCTGAGTCCTGGCCAGTTTCTCAGCGAAAGGAGTCTGCCGGGGACGCGAGGCTAGAAAGGAGCCCGCTTGGAAAGCCACCACAGGCCGAGGGAAGAGACGCAGCGTGCGTGTGTGCATCTGAAAGCCCTGCAGCACGTTGGGGGAGTTGAAGAAACGGACCATGGCCACTCTGGGGAAGAAGGGGGGGCGAGACGATCCGAGTCCCACACCCTGCAGAGCGAGGACCCCCACGACCCAGGGTCTCGGACCCCCTCCCGAAGCCACCAGTCTCCCAGACACCAAGGGGGGCGATGTCTCAAAGAGTCTTCGGGCCCCTTCTTCGTTCCAGCCCTTAGCTGCCCAACAGTACGAAGGACTGTTTCTTCTCTTTGCCCTGACTAAGGTGGCAAACGTAACCCGCTGTTACACGTGTTTTACACACGAAGAAGCGCTGGCTCAGGGAGGGCGTCTGCCCCCAGGTCACTGTGTGAGCACAGCCCGGCCTCGGAGCTCGTGACTGTCTAAGCCGCTCGGTCGGTACCTGGTGGCAACATCCACGGAATCCACGTCGTTGCCGTAGATGAGGGGGTTGAACTCGGTGGAAGGGGTGGACTGCAGGTCACTGGAAGGCCTTCCCAAGAGCAGGGGGATCTCCTGGCCCTCGTGGAATTTTTCCAGATTGAGGATGGGCTGGGTGTTGAGACTCATGCTGGCGAGGGCCTGTGGAGTGACACGAAATTCCTCACCGAGGGCGGCGTCCTGGGCCGCCAGCCCATCTCATCACTTGGGAAAGGGCCTGCCTCTCAGAAACAAGGATCCAAATATTTTAACCTTTAGAAAGTAATGTGCATTATGCAGATCTTCAGCTTAAGCCAGTCTGGCTCAGGGTAAGTTGATCAAATTCAGGGCAATAGTGTTCACATTTTTTTTAGCCATGAAATCTTGTTTTTCCATTGAAATCCATGTGGAAACATCAACAACTGAAGCTTCGCCTTCTCTGAAGGACACAAGGAACCTGGAGCCTCACATGTTTGGTTCTGGCGACCAGGGTCAACCCCTCAGAGACTCCGTGGGGCACTGGGGAACCACTGGTCTAGGTCAGCGAGCTGCTTCGATGTCACTGGGCACAGATTTCACTAGGGGGCGCTGTTAAAATGCAGATTCTGACTCTGGAGCCCTGGGGTGATTCTGCACGCCTACCACGCCCGCCCAGGGGAGAGGCTAGCACTGCTGGCCCGCAGACCGCACTCCCGAGTAGCAGAGGTAGGAACGCAGGGTCGAGGAGCCCAAGGGGCACAGCTCCTACAGCCCTCCCAAGAGCACTTCCATACACCACTGCATCAGTCACACTGCAGCAATCACCAGGAATGAAAACAGGCACAGGAAAAGAGCCACAGAACTTTCCGTGCTTGTGAGCCTCCAGACTGCGGTCACAAGGTATCAGGTTACACCAGCAGTGGTGAAGCAAGTGAGAGAGAGGGATGATACAAAATGACCCACTTAAAGCCACACAGGGGTCACCTCAGTGCTGCTAAGCAACTCAGACAACTAGAGGGAGATTCCCGATGACCCTCCAGAGGAGAGCAGGGGTTCCTAAAGGACAGAGCCGTCTGTCTACTGGTGGTCCTTCGCAACCCGCACGGCAGGCAGAGGAGCGGGGCCTTGTCAGGTTTTACCTTCAGATACTGCGCTCGGCATGCAGGGGAAGAAGAAAGTCAGTCAATGGAAAATGCACTGAAGGGGTTACTCAAAGGAAGGAATTTTTGAAGAAAGGGCTCTACAGGGACCTAGGGATCAATTTAAGAGAAAAACATT
>PVKM010021656.1:0-22370 GCA_004027735.1 Carollia perspicillata | reverse complement strand
ATAATAACTAAAAATAATCCTTTACTAACAATGTCTCTTAGCTTTGGGAATCAATCTCTTCAGAAGCGGAGATTTTAAGAGAGGAAGGATAATTGAACCCAAGAATAGACTGTCATGGGAATCACTCCATTCCCGGAGAACATAAAGGGAAGAATATGTAGCCATCTGCCGAGGGGCTAGACGCGGCGCTGTCTGGGCTGGGTGCTCTCCGGGGCTCCCTTTCAGCGCTAGGCGGCTATGATTATCTTGTGGAGGCAAAATGAATGCCACAGATTTTTCTTTTTAGTGCTGCGAATCTGTGCCTTTCTTTTAAAAATCTTTATTGGGTTTATTAAATTTCAAAGTTAACAAATGCTTATTTCAAAAAGAATTCAAAGTAAAATGTGAAAATATGCCCCCTCCTCCAATTCCACTCCTCAGAAGGAAGGTTAGCAGTATGGAGGCTATCCTTCCAGTCTTTTTTAAATGTATGTATTGATGCAGTTTATAAATGTGTGTGTGTGTGTATTTTCCAAAGAAACTGTTTAAATGTATATGAATAGATATATCTTTATATTTATGTAAATAGATATATATAGTTTCTTACTTATAAAAGTGGAAGTTCTTCAAAACTTCCCTCTAAAATACCTCTTCTACCCTAACTTTTATGCTTCTTGATCTTATTTCCATTTTCTTCAACCTTCACATTCTGTACACTAAAATCCAAAGATTGTTACGAAAAAGGAGATCTCAGTGAAGGGTGGGGGTGGGGAAGACACAGAGATGCCAGGACCAAAGGTTTCTTTGGCAGGCATTTACAATGCCTTAGGTATAGTGTGTCACATGTGTAAAATTTTTGTATCCTAATTTATATAAGATCTACTCCTAGAAGCGTAGTCACTTGTGTCTAAGGATATACCTCAATTTTAATGCAACTTCCTTTAAAGGAGCCCAAGAAACTCCTGTAAGACATTTTGCTATGAACTGAACCCATATACATCTCGAAGCATCTTGACATTCCCCCAAGGATTTTACGTATGGGCGTGGCTCTCCAGTAAACACAAAATTCATGGCTTAGTTCAGAGAAGAGCAAATCTGACCATAAGGAGCAGAAGAGCAGGGGTAAACTGTAAATGAATTTTATTTCAGCAAAGCATGGAACCAGAAAACCAGAGAGGTGAACCTGAGAGTAATTCCTAATTCTACTTATTTCTTACCTGACCTCTTTGCGTCAACATCCAACTCTTACCCTTTGGTTAAAACATTTCCCCCCACAAGGACTCTTTTATTGTTAATCCATCTCTTCTCCTCCGCCCATTCCAACACCCACTGTTCGTTCCTGGGCTCTTATAACATGCTGCGCTGTCCTCCATCACAGCAATTATATTTGCTTGATATTTTATATCCTTGCTTGAAGTAGTTTTTTAATCTCTATAGTAATCTAAAATTCTTCAAGACAGTCTTTGATCTCTATATCCTCAGCACCAAGCATAGTGTGGTATATAGTAGGTGCTCAATATATGAGTAGGTCAAAGAGCTAAATAAAAGATTGATGACTTATTACAGTAACATTATATGGGTATCAGTATCCTTTCCATCATTTACGAATCTTACAAAATACTGATGCATTACACTTATTTCAATTTTTTCCTAATATTTGAAACAAAACCATACTCAACAACCTGTTAAAATTGTTCAAAATTATTGAAAGGAAGAAAAATTAACAGAGACCGTGTCTTTGTTGGGATTCCTATTAAAAAATACACAGACTGGGTAGTGTATAAACAAGAGAAATTTATTTCTTACAGTTCTTTTTTAAAAATATTTTATTTATTTGTTTTTAGAGAGAGGGGAAGAGAGGGAGAGAGGGAGAGAAACATTAATGTGGGAAAGAAACATCGATGTGAGAGAGAAACATTGATTGGTTGCCTCTCGCACATGCCTCAACCAGGGATCAAACCCTCAGCCCAGGCATGTGCTCTGGACTGGGAATTGAACCAGCAACTTTTTGCTTTGTGGATCAATGCCCAACCAACTGAGCTACACCAGCTAGGGCTATCACAGCTCTGGAGGCTGGAATTCTGAGACATGGTGCCAGCATGGTTGGGTGAGTGCCCTCTTTTGCTCACAGACTTCTTATATCCTCACCTGTGGAAGGGGCTAGGGAGCTCTGTGGGATCTCTTACAAAGAGCACTAATCCCATTCACAAGGGCTCCACCCTCATGATCTAATAACACCCCAAATACCTCACCTTCTAAAACCATCATATTGGGCATTAGGATTGCAACATGTGGATATTTGGGAGGACACATTCAGATCATGGCAGATCATCATATGGAACAACATGGCCATCAGAAACCTGCAGACTTATTAAAATGCCTATCAGGTTATTCTTTCTCTTTCCACCTACTACGGCTGTTTATGTCAAGGCAAATCTGACCTTCTTCATGAATTCAGTGGATGGATAACTTTCTTGCCCAGTAGGTTCACTATTTTGAGAGACAACTGTGTTTGCATGTTAAGAAGCAAGTGGTTTCCTCCAGAGTCAGAAATGTATCACTGGCATCAGGACAAGGGGCGTTGCCATCACCATACCTGTATGGCGATTGGATGGAGGCCAATGTTGATCCTCTTCTGGAGCATCCTGAACTTTCACCCAGGACTTCCTTAAAAACCAATTGAAGGGTAATGAGTAGTGCTCTAATGTTTACATTCTATTTTTCATATTGCTAATGCTCAAAATACATTTCATGTAAATAATGCTTTTTAGAGTCACAATGGCATCCATAGCAACATACATTTATTTCTATTATTCTGAGAGTTATATTTTTCTCTTTTTCTCTCAACTTCATCTCACCCACAAAATAGCAATTGCTTTCTCTTTTCCTAAGTTGGATACCTTTTACATTTTACCTGACAATTACCAGAACATGAAGACAAAAACACAGGAGAAAGAAATCTTTATCAGTGAAAAAAACCAGTAATACATTAAAAAGATAATGTTTCTCCAATTTGGAAAGCCTAGGTCAGCACAAGAATTACCCTGAGGCACTCTCAGCTAAGTCCTGAAAATACATCAGCTGTCCTTGCTCCTTTTACCTGGGTGTGCAGTGTGCTGTACCTAGCATTTGATATATATGCAGTAATGACTAGCTCAATACTTCGGGGCTTTTCAAGTGTCTGGACTGATACCTCATTGTATGCCACTCCTCCCTAAAGCACACAGCTCTTTCTCTGTATAGAGCAGAATGGAGCCACATCATCCTGAAAAGGTTCTCAGAAATGGAAGAGTCGCTGCTTCTGTCCTAGTGTTCTGTGTGTGCATTTCTCTTACTCCGTGGTGCAGAAACAAAAACCTCATGCTTACTACCGTGTACAGAAAAAGGCTCTAGAAAGTTAATTTCCTTTTATATTGAAGATTCATTTAAGTGCACTGAAGATAAAGCAATTGCTCCTGCTCACTGCAGTCTTATTTTAAAATAGTTGAGAAATGGGAACATCAGCTCAAAAAGACAGTATTTTTATGTGAATGCTGATAGCTTATATATTTTTCCCTAGTTTCAACATTTGATTTCCACTGTTGATTGATTTTTTTAGGAAAGATTTCTTTAAAATCAAGATCGTAGTTGTTGTTTCAGGTTGCTGGGGGAGCAGGGCTGAGGTCATCTGCATCTCCTCCTTTCATAACTCACAGCCCAGGAAGCAGAGAAGCATGACTCCCTTGTCTTCCTTCCATGCTCCCCACTCCATCATCTCTCTCCCTAAATTGCTTGACCTTTGTGGTGTTAGGCCACCTCATCCTAAGACTAAAATAAGGATAAAACAGTTTTTAAAAATGTTTTATTTATTTATTTTTAGGGAGAGGGGAAGGGAGAAAGAGAGGGAGAGAAACATCAGTGTGTGATTGCCTCTCATGTGCCCCCTACTGGGACCTGCCTTGCAGTCTCGGCCTGTGCCCTGACTGGGAGTCCATCCAGTGACACTTTGGTTTGCAGGCTGGCGCTCAATCCACTGAGCCACACCAGCCAGGGCAAGCACAGAGCAGTTTAAAAAATAAGGAGTTCCATATATGTCAGGACCTCATCAGAAGCCATACCAGTTATTTCAACAGTAAGAATTTAGTATTAAGAATTATTAATTAAGTATCAAAGAATTGAAAGGATAAAAATGGAATAATAAGGTCTCATGAGGGTAGCAATTTATCCACCATTCCCTAGAGTTGGAGGCACAAAGGGCTCAGCCGTGGCTGGGTGGCTCAGTTGCTGGAGCCTCGTCCCATACACTGGAAAGACTGTGGATTTGATTTTCGGTTAGGGCACATGTCTGGGTAGTGTGTTCAATTTCTAGTCAGGGTGTATATGGGTGGCAACCAGTCACTGTTTCTGTTTCACATCAATGTTTTTCTCTCTCTCAAACAATAAATACATCTGTAGATGAGGATTAACAAGTGAATAAGTAAAACTTAGAAGCTTAGAGGAGCAGCCCCACATGGGACACATACCTGCTGTAAGTGGTGCTTCTTAGCTAGTGACCGAGATTCCAAGCTTTCGGAGAATGCTACAGAGTTGGGACTTGGGCCTCTGAGCCAGCCATTGCTGACTGGTGTTGATGCCTCTAAGGAGCATAATAAGGTTGACTTGTGAGGGTTGGAAACATTGCTAGATGCACAGAGAGAAAACAGGAAGGAGCAGATTTCTTCTTTCTTGTGTCCAATGGTCCCTGTCTACATTCTCTATTGTAAACTGTAACAGGGACCCAGCTGGTGAAGGAGAACTATGGCTTTCAGAGCTTCAGGCCCAGTATCACCAAAGCAGAGGAGGGAGGGTTGGATTTGAAGCTGAGGGACAATAGATTAATAACTGCCACATTATTATTATAGCATTACTATATGGAATTCACATTCTCTCTTTCTTGCCTGCTTATTTTTACAAAAACCCATAAACTTTTCAACTATCTGAGCTACTTCCCTGTTTACACCCACTGCTTTTGCATTTTGCTTCCTTCTAAATCTTTGTAAAGTGATTTATGGTAGCCGTAAAGTTTGTTTTATTCTTCTGGGAATAGAACAGAAAAGAAACAAAAGTTAGGATGCCTCTATCACTTAGTGGTGTGGTCAAATAAGTGACTGTGTTGTGGAAATCCAGCCCCATGTTGACGATAAAGCCAGTCAGTGCCAGCTGTTCAGACTGTGGGACCATTTTAGCCTTGCTGGATTGCAGTGCTGATATCTGTGGCTGCCTTTAGGATAATCTCACTTTTTTTTTTTTTGTATATGCTTGAAAAAAATTACTACCAGCTCTGTTTAATCTCACTTTTTAAAAAGTCACTTGATTTTCTTATTTAACCCTAGCAATTCATTACAAATTCTACCTTGTCCAAAGCTAGTTATTTTATATTGAAGGGACCATCCAAGTATTTAATCTACATTACCGCTTGGAGGTGATAGATTTTGATTGATGGGCTTTTTGTGTATTCTCAGCTATAAATGGCATTTCTTTTGAGAAGTAAACAGTTGGCATATTTCTGCCATATGGCCTTTGATGGAAAAGCAAAGCTTCAACACTATAAAGTGAAGTATCCATGGTTTAAATTTTAAGAAAGGCAGTAATTTTCATTCATCATAACGTACTAGCACAGACTCAGACTTCAAGGACTACTTAACCTTCACTCTTCTCTATTTCTACAAAGCACTCACTTGCCTTTATCTGGTAGGCTGGGGCATTTTTCAGTAATTGTAGCCTTTCATCTCTATAAAGATAGAAACTGAGTAGCTCTAAAAAGCCTTGTAGCTCTTCCTTTGTTTTGGGGTAGTCACATCTTGTATTTCTGTGATAAATGTCTGAAGCAATAATGAAAGAACATGACACGCAAAGTTGCTAGAACACATTTATGTCTTTCTCTCCAGCCTCACTTAGATATCGTCATCCTGGATACCTTATATTATCTCCTAGAGACTGCTCAGAATGATTCAGCATGAAAGCATATTGTCACACCTGGAGTCCTAGCACGTTCTCCTGGAATCTGGTAATAGAAAAATTCTGTTAACAGAAACTCTCAACTCACTACATTTAGTATTATTGGGTGAGATGTTTTATCAACACCTTTTGAGAAGCTTGGGCAAGAGCAAGTTTTGCAAATACCTTTCCTTCAGCAAAAAATCTTAGGGCATCTATTGACTGTAGTCCCCAAACAAAAATCCTTGAGAGATTAATCACAGGACACTTATAATGGCTACTGATTACAAGATTATCTTTTGAAGTATCCAAATCCAAGAGCCATTCTCTCTTTTCTGAGAACTAGTTCACCACCAACAGCACCAATTACCTACTCACAGGGTCCTGAAAGCCGTGTTCACACTGAAAGAACTTTGCTGCAAAGAACTGGCCCGGGGCTGACCACTTGATCCAATCCAAGCCAATCAAATTCTTTTTGGGGGGAGGGATTAGAAATGAAAGATAATAGGATTACAGAAAAAAAAGAAAGGTCAATGAAGTTAAAGACAGGTGTGTGAAAACAGTCCACAAAATGTGCTGCTGTAGTCCAGAGTTGCCCTAGTTCCCAACCTTCTGGAAGACCTGAATATTCTCCTTTTTTTTGGACAACACGAGATAACTTAGTGCAGTGTACACGAAGATGTGCCACCTACATCTCTCTGCAAGAAAGGTCTTGTTACCTCAACTTCTGAGGAAGCTGTCTTTTCTTGCAGGCTACCCCTTGGCTGCAGAGAAGTATTTTCCTCAAACTTACCCTTCCCAGGATGGCCCATATCCATTTCTGGTCATAGTCAGTGGGAAAAGTGTCAGCCATTTAGGTTCGCCACGGGAAAATTTAGATAGACTCTTTGTATGCCCCACAGTTCCTTGTGAGTTTGATCGAGGCAATGCCAGGTCCACATCACACTTCGCCTTCTCCCTCCGACCTTCCTAGTCCTATCTCCTTGTTTCCACAGATTTGGATCTCCAACAAATTTCCTGTATGCCAGATTCCCTCTCAGCATCTGCTTCTGGAGAACCCAACCCACAACACTCAGTAGATGACCAATAATTTTCTTTTTATTCTTAAAATTAATTGGGTCAGTTTTATTGGTTGCAACCAAGAGTGTTAATTAAGACATTCAATTTGGACACAGTGGGCAACACAGATTATCAGCAGGGATGTGTAAGAACTTTGAGAACATCCTAACTGCTTGGATGCTGAATATTTTTAAATTTTTTCCTTAGAAGAGGAGATGATTTTTAGGTTCAGTCGAATTGGTACAATCCAGTTAAAATTGCACTATTTTTTAAAAAATAAACTCTCTCTCTTTGGTGAACATTTTAAAAGGAATAATAATTATTTTTTATTTTTATAAACTTTTCATCCAACACAGTTACTGGAACATAAGAAATAGTAAAGGCTTTCTAAATAAATGAATGAGCTCCCACTACTATTTCATTTAGCCACACTGTTTTTGCAGAAGAGTATCAACTAAACTGATTATTGTAACATTTTGCATCAGCAAAGTGCATGCTTCACATCTGGGTTGCCACCTCTTGCTCCCATTTCTTTCTACTCCTCCCCTTCCTCTGGCATACATCTTCACTGTTCCTCTTTTCCCTTATCTTTTCCCTGTCACCCCAGGAACTATGTGCCATGGTAAACACACTCCCCGTAGTTTCAGTCTTCTTCCTGAATACTCCTTTGCCTCCACTGTCCCGTGAGGACACCACTGTGCCCTGAAGCTCTCTGCCCCTTATCCTGACCGTCAGGGACAACTTTGATACGCAGCAAAAGTATTCATGTTGATTGGTTTCATGAGTTCTTTATTCATCACAAGACATGTCATATCACGTTCAGAGTGAGCAAGGCAAGAGATTTAAGAAGATTTATTCTAGTTCTTGTAATTCTAGCTTCGAATCCTGCTCTCTGGATAAGTTATATATCAAAAATGGGGAGAGGTGATCTATTCCGGTTACCCAAAAATGATTCCAGCAATGATACATCAGTCTGAGAATTCGGAAAGAAAACTAGAAGCAACTCTAGGATTCCAAGTGTGAAGGACTTTAATGAAGGAAATTAGACCTATCAGTCATTGTATAGCACAGAGGAATGTAAATCAGGGAGTACCAGAGAGTAACTTCTTTCTGAAACAGAAGATTGTCAACTGCTCACCTAGAAGCCATTGCAGATATTAATAGTCTTTGGGAAACATGCTGCCAAGCCTACAAGAAATGGGTGACTACCAAAGATTAGCTGGAAATCTGCTCTAATCCCACAAGTCTGCCTGCAGCATACTGATCTCACTTTTGCTAACACCTTCCAGCTCTTATGTAAGTGCTTCTTACTGACTGACTGGAACCTGGAACATTGACAGGGAGAGGAGTCTAGGAAATGTAGTTCACAGCTTCTCCACTGCAAGGCAGTGATGAATTAGACGGAGTTGGCCAAGTGGCCAACAGACTGGGTAGCGCATTTCCCATTAGGCCTCAGGAAAACTGAACACATCCACAAACTAAAAAAAGCGTCAACTTAGCCATACTTTACCCAGGCCAGAAGTTCAAGTTTTATTCCTTCCTTTACCCATGTTACAGAAGCAGAAATGGATTTGAGACCCCAGAGAATAAAGTCCACTCATTGCCAGAATTAAGGAATTAACGTAGGCAATGTGGGGCTTGGCAAAAAAGCAATTTAAAAAAATCCTAAAATATTCACATTCTCTTTTTGGAACTTTTTGTAGCACGTGCTACTCCTCGGTCTTTCTACTATTTCTGAATTGCACTAAAACATTAATTAATGAATGCAGCAATCAATCCTGGCAGGTTTTTCCCTTGGAATAGAATGGAACTTAATTTATTTCTACTTAATTACCTCATTTCAGCCTTGCCATGTTTATTAATAATGAATATCTGTTCCTTTTTAAGTGGCATTGATCACCAATTTCCATTGCTGCTCAGGAGATTTGACATGACAAATGTCTAGGACTGGAAGTTCAGAGTTATTGTTTAATTTAATATACTTACATCATAATCAATATTTTAAGCAATCCATAGGACAAATGTATCAAACAGGCTAGTAATACAATACAAGAGCAGATTTTTTAAATCCTTACCTGAGGATATATTTATTGATTTCTACTGTATTGAGAGAGAAGAAGAGGGGAAAGAGACAAAGACAGAGACAGAGACATTGACGTGAGAGAGAAGCACCAATCAGTTGCCTTCCGAATGTACCCCTAGGTATATGCCCTGACTGGTGAAAGGACCCGAAAACTTCTGGTGCACGGGATAATGCTCCAACCAAGTGAGCCACCTGGTTAGGGTAGATTATTTTTTCTTTTTACCTTTTCCAGCACATTTTGCTGAACCCTGAAGTCCAACTTGATTTTCATGAACTTGAAAACAAACACATTTACATTCATTGTGTGGTTTTTCCTCCTCTTCATTCTCTGGGTTCTGTTTCTATGCAATGAATGTCACCAAGACTAATCGACCCATTTTCTGTTTAGGAGAAATCACCCCACATGATGTTTCTAGCCATCTTTGTAACAATGGCAAATGGTTGGAAACAGGTGAGCTGAGAGGTATTTACTGCTTGCTGCGAGTGAGTGCTGTAAACGGTATTGATCTGCCATGAAGGGTTTACAGTAGCAGAACATTCAGCACAGTATTTAAAGTGTAAATACCTACTTGACTTATTTTTACCTATATCCAAACATTTGTAAAACAATTTTACTCCTTTGCTTGGTGTTTTCCCCTCTCCTCTGTATTTTTTGCCATAAGCCATAACCAGATTTGGTCTATGATATCACTGGAGTTTTATTTTTTTAAAGGCTGAAGTTATAGAAAGAAAAAGGAAAAGGGAAAAAATGCTAGTGGATAGTATTGAAATTTACAATTAAGTCATAAGAAATAAAGAAGACTCCGTTCTTTAAAGATGATGCCAAGAAGCAAGGCCTAGCAAGACCTCCTGTTCATGTTCAGATTTTTACTACCTCCCTCCACCCCATTATAAAGTAAAAGTCTCCTTCTCTGCTATGGTTTGTATGGAAATCCTGAGGAAAATGGCACACAGGTGCTGTTAATTCTCTCTGCTTGAGACAAGCTTTAGTTGGTCAAGAGAGAAAACTGGGGTATGGCTCTCTCAGGATATGAGAGGATGAATAAAGACTGGTAGGACAGAAGAGAGGGCCAAGTTGATGGACCTGGGAAGGCATGGCATGCAAGATTTTCCTTCTGTCAAACCATCTGGAAGTGAGGTAGACATCATAAGCCACATTCCCATTTCAATGAAGATAAACAACTACAGGCACTAATATTTTAAGAGAAAACTCTCATGATAACATCTAATGAATTTGGGAAACTAGGACTACTTTTCTAGTTAAACAATTTCTGAAGTACTATGATGAGTATTTCATTTTGTTTGAAAACATGACCACAAAGCTAAATGTCTCTTTCCAACACTCACTCTTTTTAGTAGAGTTAACTGCTGTCAATAATTTGTATATAACCTTTTAATTTCTAAATTTGAATTTCCTATAACTGGTACCTTTTTATGTTTTCTTGTAGTTTGATTTTTTATTTAGGATGTCATGGGGACTTTTTGATAAAAGCATATATATAATTATTGTAAGGATTCACAGTATTTCATAGGGTATGCCTAACAATTCAAGTTTCCTTTTTGATTAATGTGTAGGCTATGTTCAACATATTTTTGCCCTTAAAAACAATTATTCAGTTAACATTTTGGAACAGATTTCCATGCTTACATGAGAGTGTTTCTATGTGAGAGACTCTTAAAAATGGAACACCTGGATAAATGTTTCATGTATTTTAAATTTTGGGAGATGGTACCAATCCCTTTCAAATGGGTTTTAAAATTCTATGCTACCACAGAAGTTATCAGTGTTGTTCCTACCATTCTCACCAAGACAGAATGTTATCAATTTTTAAAAAATTTTGCCCCTCTGAATGAGAAAACATTTGATTGTTGTTTTAATTCATATTTCCTAATTAGAGAAATTTAACTTTTAATTACTCTTTTGAGATTTTTAAATATGCTTAGTAAATTTTAATTTTTAAATATGCCTATCAATCTACTTATATACCTTTTACCAAATATTTCCTGGTCACATACTTAGCACATTTTTCTATTTTGTTGAATGTGATTCTTCTAAATGAAAAGACTGTATTTTCTAAAATAATATTCTGCTTATTCCCTCATTTCTTCACTGATTTGAAATGTTACTTTTATTGTGGATGGTTTTTGACTTCTCATTTGTATGTCACTCTGTTATCTATTTTCTAGTTAACTACTGTAAGTATTTAAGAATTCTATTGAATTTTTAAATGTTGATTTTGTATGCGGACACTTAAATGTATTCTCATTATTTTTCAGATAATCCTCTAGTATTTTCTAAGTAGAAAATCAAAGACTAGTTTTTCTTTGCTATATTTGTATTTCTATTATTTATTCTTATTTTATTGCATTAATGAAGGCTTCCAGGACTATCTTCAATGGTAGAGATAATAGTAGTATCTTTGCCTTTTTCCTGCCTCCCATTAAAATAGTTCTAATATTTGTTAATTGAGTAAGACTTTTGTTAGTTGCTAGTAGATAGCACTTAACTTGGTCAAAGAATTTTCTTTTTATTCCCAGAAGGATGTTTGTTCTTTTACTTTCTGAAATGTACATTAATTATTATATGATGCTTTTCAGCATATAGTGAGATAACAACATAGATTTTCTTCTTTAAAGAGTTAATTTGTGATTTGTATGAAAAAAGAAAACACCCTCTCTAATCCTGACACATCCTAGCAATTTTATGAAGATTCATAACTTGGTAATAATTTATTATCTTTATTATAATGTTACATTCAATTTGCTAATATTTATTTAGGAGTTTTGAATGTAAATTTATAATTGAAAGTGACTTAGAATTTGTATGTGTGTCTGTACACAAATGCTTATTTATTTTTGGTATGAAGGCTATGCTAACATTATAGGATTATTAATGAAAATTTCCTTTATTTCTTATGTCTTGAAACGGTGTTTCACAAATTGGCTGCTTATCATCACTTTGTGCACTTGCTAGCAACACAAATTTTCTGACATTTTCTTTGAGGATTGCAATTCAGGAAGTCTAATGTAAAACCGAGGAATATGCATTTTAATAAAATCTCTGAAGATTCTTATTATTGGCAAATTTGGGAAGTATAACTTTTGGAAATATTTGAACAACTTGAGTTATATATTTTTAAGTTTGTCAACTTTTATCTATAATTTCAGCCTGATAGATTAAATTTGATATTTAATTTTTAATCTATTGATATTTAATTTAATGTTAGAGACATTCCTGTCTCTAACAACAGATAGGAGGGCAAGATCCTGAGGATGACAGTTGCAAGGAGATCTCAAGAAGACAGCTTTGCAAAAGGCCTAAATTATAAGCAGTCCTTTTGGAAGCAGGTCAGAAAGCTATTGATGAGACAGTATTAGGAATATGAAATTAATAGAAAATATGTTTTAGTATATGAAGAGAAGGTTTACACAAAGAGAGGTTGGAATTCCTTTTTTTTTTTTGATATGACACCAAAAGCAAAGGCAACAAAAGCAAAGTAAATAAGCAAGACTGCATCAAATTACAAAACTCTGCACAGCAAAGGAAATGGTTAACAAAATTAAAAGGCAACCTACGGGGAAAAAAGTGACCCAATTAAAAAGTGAGCAAACAACCTGAATAGACATTTTTCCAAAAAAAGACATACAAATGGCCAAAGAGTACTTGAAAAGGTGCTTACCATCACTGATCGTTAGGGAAAGGCAAATGTGAACGACAGTGAGCGATCACCTCACACTTGCTAGAACGACTACTTCCAAAAACACAAGAGCTAACAAATGCTGAGGAGGATGTGAAGAAGTGGGAACCCTTGGATGCTGTTGGTGGGAATATAGACTGCTACAGCCATGGAAAACAGTGTGGAGGGTCCTCAAGAAATAAAAAATAAAATTTCCACGTGGTCCAGCAATTCCACTTCAGGGTATATATCCAAAGAAATCGAAATCATCACCCAAAGGAGATGTCTGCACTCCCATGTCCATTGCAGCACTATTCACAATAGCCAAGGTATGGAACCAGTCTACAGTACTGCGGGTGGATGGCTGCGTCAATGAAACGTGAACTACGTGTATAGATATATGCATATACATGTCCATATAATATCTACATGTTTATATATATGTCACCTATATCTATATCTATGTAGCAGAATATCATTCAGCCCTTAAAAAGAAAGAAGTTCTGTAGCTTGCAACAACATGGATGAACCTGGATGGTACTGTGCTATGTGAAATAAGCCAGACAGAGAAAGGCAAATACTGCATGGTATTCCTTACATGTGGAATCTTAAATTTCAGGGGGAAAAGGGAAGGGATTATAGGAACAAGTATAAAGGACACATGGACAAAAACTAAGGGGGGTGGAAATGGGAGGGAGGTGGGGAGCAACAGGGAGGTGGACTGGGATGGGAGTAAAAGACAGAAAACTGTACTTGAATAACAATTAAAATAAAATTAAAAAAAAAAGTAAAGAAAAGGTTGAATTCATAGAAAAGTAGTTGCCAGGAGCTATGGGATGGGGGAAATTGGGAGAGTTTGAAAAAGGGTGCAGACTTCCAGCGTTAAGATGAGTCAGCTCTGAGGACCTGCTGGAGGAGGTCACCAAGAGTGCGTGAACGCTGACGGACTTGCAAGCTGGACCCAGGAATTCAGAGGCTCCTCACTCTGCCCCCATCTTTGAATGTACATTCTGCCCACCATGCCCACAGTAAAAGCTGTTTCAAAGACAAAAGTAGGTGCTGTTGAGACTGTCTGGACTGAATATGTGACTAAACCCAGGCAAGGCCTCTATAATAAACTTTTAAGATTCTGGCAGGCACGTGCAGAGATCTGCTTATCTGGCGGATACCTAAGACAAGCATCACATGAGTGTCCCCTTCTTTTTAAACCTGCCACCTAGCAACTGGTAGCTGCCCACCTCTTTTTTGTTTTATATTTTGCCTAATTTTTGCTTAAATGCTCAAAACTGTGTATTTCCCCATCTTTTTGTGAAGTGGAGCAAATCTAGAGAATTTTAAAAAGAACAATGAGGCATAAGTGGAGACTTCTACCCATCTCTGCAACCTGGTTCCAGAATGTTAGTATGGGATGGCTCTCTCAGTGTTTGAGTGCACTATTTTTAGGATAAGAGAGCCTAGATATAAAGAATCTCTAGTTGGAAAGCTTTGTGGATATTTACTAGTCCAAAAAGTGTGGCTGATTCCAGTGACAGGGACCTCACTACCAGCTGTTTTTTCAGGAGTTGCTGTGCTGTTTTCGGTACCTTTCCGAAGGACCAGAGCTGTGTGTGCTTCCAATGTAAACTGACACTAAAAGAGACGAATTAACATAACTGACTGTTTCAGTTATGAAGATTAAATAGCCTTTTATTGCAGATGTTTGCCAAGGAAAATGCTCCCCAGTGGAAGACTCTAAGCAGTTAAGATAGATTTGATGAGGGTTTTAATTGCTGTTATGCAACTGGTAATGGAAAGTTTTTATTAAATGTCATGAAAGAGACAATCGATAGTTTAGAAGAGAAAAGCTTCTCTCTAATATGGACCTCGGGCTTTTTCAACAGTAGTTTATCAGCAGGGGCAGTTCCATCAGCAACCACAAATATTTATCAAGTACCCAGGATGCATATGGCAATATCATAAATATGTTGGCGACTGTTGGGGATTAGAAACAATAAGCCCATGCTGTGGAGAATCTAATAATTTGAAGCAAGCAAATAGATACCATGGAAACCAAAATAAATATAGTTGTATACATCTGTATATACACATATATGCATTCTACTAAAAGCAATTCGATATATACTATCAAGAATCAGAATAAGAGTTAAATGGCATTTTCTTTGCAAAATGATTTATTATAAAGACTTTTGTTCATTTATTTTCTTACTAGCACAATGGGAAAAACATTTGGCTGAAATGCAGAGCCCCTGGGTTCTAGTCTACCATTCCTATATGTGGGGCACTTCCTTACCATCTTTGGGTCTGAGTGTTCATCTGTAAAATGGGGCTTTGCATGAGGTTCAGAGGGCTTTTGCTGGTACTAAGATTCCAGGAAGGAGTAAGCAATCCTAGCATACACATATAATAATTCATGTTGTAAAATTATTTTACGACTCCATTCATTACATAAAGTATATTCATACTGACATAAGAATCATATTTTTCAGCAAATGCATGCATTTTAAAATTAAAATAGGAACTTGGTCAGCAGATCATAGTTGGTCTTTCCCAGATCCCCAAACTACAAGATGATCTATAACAATTCTCACCAAATTCAGCAGACTGTCAAGCTTGTCTCCTATTGGTGTCACACTCCCCCAACAGCTCAGTGAGGTATGTTGATAAGTAAAAAGCACGCTGCTTTTTAAAAAGAGCTGATCTTTCCTAAAACGGGTGATAGCGGAGTAGGCATCCTTTGTGCCATGCTGTGGTTCTGTGATCTATCAGTTGGATCAGCAGTTGACTCCTGAAAGCAAGTGGCTGAGACTGAAGAAGACTGTTGGGTTTAGAGTGGGAAAGCCAACATTCAACCTAGCCTTGGCCATTCCTTAGCAGTGACCTTGGGAACGTTGTGTGTGTTGTCTGCCTCTGTGAGGCTGTTTGCCCTATGTAAAGGACATACGTGTCAACATTACTGAAAGCGAGATAACTTGCAGGTTTCTAGACTACAAGTAATCATACATGTGTAGGGGTTTTTAAAAATCATTTTAGACAGACATTTCAGTATTTTTCCACATTCAAAGGATTATGTTTAGCTCTTATATGCTAGGCAATTTTATTGAAAACCTATCATTTAATCCACAAGAGTTGCACTGAATTTTGCATCCAGATTAGAGAGTTAATTGATATAGAATAATTGATGAGGATTTGGTGAAAGTGAAAGCAATGGCTAGTGGGTCACTTCTGTTGAAGAGGAAACTGCTGTGGCTTCCTCCCACTTTAAGGATCTGCCGTGTATTGCAGCTCCGGACACGAAGGAGAAAACTTTGTGCAGAGAGCTATGTATAGCTTAGTTGCCAGGAATGCCATAAAGTGTCACTGCATTTTTAACCCATTTTTCCTAACCCTTGAGATCTAGGATGTCTCTAAAGGCTAGTAGCTATGTTTATACAGGTTAGAGGGCTGTGTTAGAGCCATTTTCAATGAAAAAGACATCAAAACTGATAGGAAATACACAAGGTAAGTGAAAGGGAGCCGGCTATGAGTGTCTGGATCAGTTATTTAGCAGATGTAGTTTACTCCACTATCAGATGAGAGTTAACATGGCAACTCCTTCCTGAAAGATGAGATAGAAATTAAGGGAAAGCTACAGGTCTGCCTACCATGTCCTAGACACTTTACCAGAAAGATGGTAATTTGTATACAGTATTTCACTTTGTCCCCTTATCAATGCAAAGAGGTGGTTATGACTAATTTCTCATCTTACAGATGAAGGAGCTAAGACTTAGGAATATTTATGAGGTCATAAAACTAGCAAAAATGGAATTTCAATCTAAGGCTCCATTATAATCCCACACCCAAGATTATTGCTGGGGTTGCTTTTTCCATCCATGGAGTCACTATCATTTTGATTCTACTTTACAAGTAGGTAAGGGTGTCTCCTTTTCAAGGAACTCTGGAATATTCGTATCTTGAGTTCATTGCTTCCTGTTAATAGCACTTTTAGAATTTCATTGGAATTTGGCTTAAAACTGGTTCCTTCTGTTAATAAATTCCCTAAGAAAGGCCAACAGTTTGTTAGCAGGCTCAGAATGCGTGGCAGTTTAGATCTTTTTTCTACCATTCTTCATACTCTCCCTGGGTGAGAATTATACATCTGTGTACCCTTTGTCATCTGATCTTGCTGTTCTGCTCTTTTCTCTCCTATGCCTTTGGTGTGAGGCTGCCCATGGAACTTTCTTTGCCCAGTGAAGTGTGAAAGATGTAACAAGTGTGTCAGTTCTAGCCAAAACCATTGCAGGCATGCAATATTCCCACTAGTCCTATCATGCTCCTTCCTTTCACAGTGATGAGAACATGCCTAAGTGGCTGCTGGTCCAGAGAGGATGAGAAAAATGTGGGGCAGACCTGAATCCAACCTGCAGCCCAGAGCTGACCTGCTCTCAGCCTAGCATAGAGCAGTTGATCCACGGCTCACAATAAATGGTTTCTAATGGAAGCCACTGCGTTTGGGGGTATAATATAGAATTATCATTGCACTTGTTAGTGTGCACGAATGAATGGAGCTTTGTTTAAAGGAATGTTTTTATAAGTATGAGAGTAAAGAGATCAGGGTGTTGACCATCTTTTGGTAAAGGAAATGGTGAAGAAGTGAGAGATTAATGATTATGATTAATGTGGGAAAAAGCAGAAGAAAAAGGCCCAAGAAATGACGGTGAACACATCTGGTCTCAGGAGGTTGGGGAGCAAGAGAACAGGTACCTATTGTGTGACTTGGCCCTTGGATGGCTTCCTTGAGAACTTTAGTGACAAAAGACAAACCTCCTCTGGTATGAAAACATTGAGAGTGACAGAGCCATTAAATTATTGCAGGCAAATCTATTCTTACAAATTCTGAAACTGGTAACTCACACTCCAAGTTCAGGGACAAAAGAATTTTGTAGACTAGAGAACCCCTACATTCAATCTCTGGCTCTGTAGCTAAATTTATGGCACGGATGGGTAATGCAGGATGTCTGAAAATTATCTATGATGAGTTTTATACTTAAAGAAAAGATGCCAAAATCAGAAAAAGTATGGGATTTTTTTTCCTTTTGAAATGACTTAATTTCTGCAGTGCTCTAATAAGTATGCTCTGCTTGATGGGCTGATGGCCGGCGGCACGATGGGTGTTTGTTTCTCTACTGCCCTTCAGAGCCACAGCAGCACTTCAGATAATGGCCAGAGCGTAATTACCATTACACAGATGCTATTTGGTCAGATGCCACTCATCTCTCTTGCTCTGAAACATCTGATCTCTGCAGCATCACACATTGTCATTCAGGTGGGAAGAAGTAGGGTTTCTGAATCTCGTCTCTTTTTCCAAAACAGACTTCAAAACATGACAATAAGTACTGATTTCCCTGGGAAGAAACAACGATAGAAACTCTATGGGAAAAACCTAGTATTTCATTTACAGAAATGTGGCTAAATTATTATTTTATATCCACATAAAGAACTACCAGGCCACCATAAAAGTAGCATGATATTCTAGAAATTAGTGCAAAATAGAGCATTAATTTTATTAGATCGATTTAGTACATGTATATGACTTGATTTTAATTATACAATTATGTGTGTGCATATATGAATAGAAGAGAATAGAACCTAATATATATGCAAAGTCAACAGCATTAAAGATGCCAAGATTTTATTAGTGGTTACATCTGGGTAATAGGATTATATGAGATTTAAACTTGTACCTTATACTTTTTTATACCTTTATATAATTAGTACTACTTTCTATAATCAGAAGAATAAATATATTATAACTTTTAAAAGTAAATGAAGGGAATGCCTTTAAAACCTGCCATTTTTCTTCATATATGACCAGAGTGGAGGTAAATTTTCATAAATTGACTAGGGTAATTTGTAGGACTTTGAAAAGGCCACCAGAACACCTGCTACTTATATAGTATAGACATGCTATAGCATGTAGGATATGCTTTGTCAGGTAAAATTCAAATACCTTTCCCCAGAAAAGTAAAAACACAATTGATCATCCATATGCAACATCTAGGGCACAGCACCATTCCTTGTCCTGGGAAGAGACGGCCCAGTGGAGTAGTAACCACAGCACTCTACACTGGCTTTCTAATATTCCTCCTATGCATTATCACTTGTGGTTCTCATAGTTTAAGGTGCACCAGGCCAAAGGAGGATCACTTCCCATATGAGTGACCCAAGGCTCAGATTGGGGAAATGATTTGTGCACATCTACACAGTACCACCAGGCTCGATTTACAGCTGTACCCTGGGTCCCTCCATTCAGTGTTCTCGACATTCCAAGCTTCATCAAGCAATGGAAGTCTTTTTTATTTTATTTCATTTTTCTATCTAGCTATAGTTGCCTTTTGAACTTTTTTAATTGTTCAATTACAGTTGTCTCACATTTCCCCCCATTGCTCTCCCTTTCCTCCACCAGCCCCGCCCCCTGCTCCTACAGTCAATCCCTGCCCCACTGTCCATGCCCATGGGTCCTTTATACATGTTCCTTGACTTGCCCCTTTCCCTTCTTTCCTCCTGTTATCTCCTTTTCCTCTCCCCTGTGGTCACTGTCAGTTTTTTCTTTATTTCCATGTCTCTGGTTCTATTCTGCTAATTTGTTTTGTTTATTAGGTTCCACTTATAGGTGAGATCATATGGTATTTGTCTTTCACCACCTGGCTTATTTCACTTAGCATAACACTCTCCAGTTCCATCCACGCTGTTACAAAGAATAGAAGTTCCTTCTGTTTTTCTGCTGTGAAGTATTCCATTGTGTAAATGTACCACAGTTTTTTGATCCACTCATTTACTGATGGGTACTTAGGCTGTTTCTAGCACTTAGCTATTGTAAATAATGCTGCTGTGAACATTGGGGTGTATAGGTACTTTTGAATTGGTGTTTCAATATTCTTAGGGTATAATCCCAGCAGTGGAATCACTGGATCAAAATACAGTTCCATTTTTAGTTTTTTTCAGGAAATTCCATACTGTTTTTCACAGAGGCTGCACCAGTTTGCATTCCCGCCAACAGTACACTAGGGTTCCCTTTTCTCCACAACCTCTCCAGCACTTGTTGTTTGTTGATTTGTTAATGATGGCCATTGTGGTTTTAATTTGCATCTCTCTGATGGCTAGTGATGTTGAGCATTCTTTCATATGTCTATGGGTGAGCTTAACTTGCCCCTGAAGGGCTATTGCTGTCTAAACAAGTGGGACCAGTCTCCTGGAATTGGATTAGCTCTTTAGCTGGATTAAATTGGCAAAATCGAACTGGTCATTAATATCCTATAAATACATTTATAAGATTATCTAGCAGGTCCAGAGTGGAGAGGGGAAGAAGGCAGAAAGCCAGAAAACCAGGGAGGCAGATTTGAGTGGTAATCTCCTAGGAGCCAGTGAGTGGCAGTGCGCATGCCTGGGATTCTGAAGTAACCACATGTGTTGATTCCCCAGCATCCAGTGGACCCCAGATATTAGTGTAAACTTGTCCAAGCAGGCTCTTTCCCGAGCCCAGGAATTTGTTTGGAAGGTAACAACACCTTTCTGGGGAGTAAAACGTGGGAGGAAATCTGGATGCTTTCTAACAAATGTTCCCTTCACCTGGCACAAAGAGGAGAGTGTCCTTTTATTCTTCCTCTCAATGGCTCTGTGAAGGAAGGTAAAACCTGGAAGGGCTGCAACCATTTTATGACCAAGAGGAACCAGCCTGCAGTCAAAGCACACGAAAGGAATTTAGTGATGGCATGGATAAGCCACAGAATCAGTAAGCCTTGAACTCTGAGTTGTTGATATCCTGTTATGTGAGATAATTTATTTCCTCATAGCTGAAGCCCATTACATTTATATGGTTTTCTGATATTTGCTTCTGAAAGCCTTCAAACTGATACAGGTTTCCAGAAGAGGAGTGTGGAATCATGGGAGGGGACAATAGGAAGGCCCTGACAGTAAAAACTTCAGATTTTCTCAGAAATTATCTTGCTTGGCAACACATTGCAACATAGAATATTGTAGCTCAGAACTTGTCAAACAGTAATGTAGCTCCTCCTGGGAAACTTGTTAAAATTCAGATGCTGGTTCATAACTAGCTCCTGAGTGATACTGGTGTTGCTGGTCTGGAGCACACTCAGAGAAGTGGCAAGACTGTGGAGAGCAAGGAATTGGATGTTGAAACCATATATTTCGATTTAAGTTCTAAAAGATTTCTCATGTGAAGGTAATACCTTATAACTTATAAATCACTGCATAAGAGCTATTGGTGATGATAAGGATGAAATGGGCCACTGCACATCCATACAGGTGGTGTGTGTTGTGGGTGGGTATGAGCATGGAATCTGGAATTACTGTATTTTGCTGTGTATAATGCATACTTTTGGCCCACATTTTTGATGAAAAAATAAAGATGTGCATTATACATGGGTATAATGATTGCCTACCATGGGTATAGTAATGGGTATAATAATCCTGGGTATAATGTTCACAAAACCATGGGTGTGCACTATACACAGGACCACATTATACACAGCAAAATATGGTAGCTAGGTAGGTCTAAATCCTGGCTGTACCTCATATGACTTGTATGGCTTCACACAAATTACTTAACATCTTTCTACCTCAGTTTTCTCATCTGTCATTAGGCTGTGTTAACAGTACCAGCCTTATGGAGTTATTGTGGCAATCAAATGAGATGATAGACAAATAAGGTGCTTAGAAATGCCTGGAAAATAGTCAACGGTTTACCAGTAGCAGTGGCAGCAGCAATAGTAGTAATATCCCACATAGCCATAAAGTTTTTGTTTTCTTTTTAAAAAGATTTTATTTATTTATTTTCAGGGAGCAGGGAAGGAAGGGAGAAAGAGTGAGAAACATCGCAATGTGCAAGAGATACATTGATCAGTTGCCTCTCACAGGCCCCCAACTGGGGGCTCAATCCACTGAGACACACCAGCCAGGGCTAAAGTTTTTTCTTATTATCTTTCTTTAGTTGTGACCAGACTCCTCTCTGCACTGAAACTTTTCTTTGCATTTTCTCTACCACTTCTCCTAAAATGAATGCTGGTTTCACCCTAATAATCCCACTTCTACGCATTGATCCCTGACATCCAGTGAGGGAAAGGCCATAACCCACGAGTCTTACTGTCAGGCCACATATAAAATCTAGAAGAGTATAAACACAGTGGAAACATTAATTTGGGATTACATTGGCATATTCCAATCCAATCTGGGGCACAGAGGGAGGATATTCAGAGCCACTCAGCACTGTGTACGACAATTCTGTGGATCGGAAAAACTCTTGCCTTGGACCATTCTTATCATCTCTTCTCCTGCTTATGTTCCCTTTCCTAAGGTCTGTCCTTTTCTTGGGCTTTTATCCTGCCGAGAGCTGTAGAGAGCAAAGAAGTGAATTTATTTTTGTCTGGTTCGGCTTCAAGATGGAGTTTGACTGGATTGAGCTTCTAACCAACAGCCTTTCTCTTTCCCACCTGTTCCCTGACTTTATTTTTGACTACTGCAATGTCCGTGCTGATGAGAAAATTAGAGCTCTAATTTCTAAATTCACCAGCTCTTTGACTTTCAGTTTCCAAGATTTACATTTCCACTCCACTTCAACTAAC
>PVKM010021655.1:0-22391 GCA_004027735.1 Carollia perspicillata | reverse complement strand
AGGAAAACCAGGATCCCCCACCCCTAGTTGGTGCCAGGAGGATGAAGGTGGGCAGCAGGAAGAGGCCCAGGGCCCAGCCCCTTACCTGAGAAGGCATTATTAGTGTTGAGGAAGTAGATCTCTTCACGGCCATCCCCGTCGATGTCACAGGCTGTGACCCCAATGGCATTGCCCTGCCGGTCCCGCAGCGCATAGTAGGGGGAGCTGCGCTTGTCCACGGCAATGTTCACCAGCCGCTTCTGGGCCCGGTCATACTTCAGAACCAGGTTGGGACCGTTGTACCTGGAGGAGAAGGGGAAGAGGGCGCTGGGAGGAGCAGCTGGGCCCCCTGGTTGCACCCGACCAGCAATGGCTCAAAGTTGTCCCAGAGAGGTCAGTGTGGGGCAATTCAGCCCCACAGCACACCTGAGGAGCCCTCAGCAGCCTTGGTGTGGGGGGCCCTGGGTGTTTGACGTGTATCCCTGAATCAGACATGGGCCCAGGCTGGGCCCACGTGGGACAAAATGTGAGGAGCAGGAAAGTGGGGGGAATGGGAAGCCAGTGAGAACCCCTCACCATAGGCTCTGCAGAGGAAAACAAACTCCCAGGCATTGACCTTGGCCATCTCAATGTAAAAGGCACTTTCCTATTTATGATCTCATTAAATGTAACAACAATTAAGTGAGGGAGGGGAGGGGAGGGAGGAGGTCTAATTAACCCATTTTACAGATGAAGCAACTGATGAGCTTCGTCAGGGGCACTAAGGCTCAGGGGAGTTCAGTGCCCTTCCCAGGGTAATGCAGCTAGTGAGGGTCAGGTGCTGGGACTACTCCCAGGCCCTTCGTGCTATCCCAGGAGCTCTTGCCGAATGAGCAGAGGAGGAGCAGAGGCTTTGTCATTGAGGTTTGGAGTGGCTCTCTCCTGACAGAACGTCCCAACATTTAAACAGTAAATATAAAATTTACATCTTAGATGGGAAAGTATGAACACATCTGAAGTCACTAGGCAGACTCGCTGGATTTCTTTTTCTATGAAACTCAAACCAAAGGATTGAAGCTCTGATCAGTCTTCACCCCTCTCCTTTCACTCTCCTGTGGCCACATGGCCTCGCTGCTCCCTCCGCCAGGATGCTTTTCCTTGGTCCACAGGGCCGACTCCCTCCTGCACCTCCCTCGGGCCCTGGCTCCGTTGTTCCTTTTCAGTGAGGCTTTCCTGCTCCCGTCCAGAAACTTGTACTCGCCCACCACCAGCCTTCACACCTTCTTCCTCTCCCCCTGCTCCCTCCCCGCATGGCTGTTACCACCAGCGGACAGTCTGGATCTTCCCAGTTATCTGTTCTTTCTCTGACCAGTCCCACTGGAATTCAGCTCCATGTGGGTGGAACTTTCTGTTTTGTGCCCCCAGCCCTACAACAGTGCCTCACATACAACAGGTGATCAATAAATATTTGTTGAATGACTGAATGAGTGAAACCTCGGAGCTCACCTCTGAGTCATAAAGGCTTATGTGTCCCATGGTCGATTTCCTCCTGTTACCTTTCCATCTGGAGAAAGCAGCATGCCCCGGGTCTCTCCCCAGACAGCACAGCCATGGACATCTGAGGGCCTCCTCCCGCTCCCGGAACACCAGCTTGCCAGGCTCTCCGAAGGAGCCCAGTCAACCCCTATCCATTAGTTCCCCACCTCCTGCCTTTGTTTTAACCTGAGCATGTACATCTCAGTTCAGCTGCCAGCCTCTGATGGTCCCGGGCAGAGAACACTCAGGGGAGGGCAGGAAGAACTCTCCAAGGGTTTTGAGAGAAATCATTTCTTGCTTTCCTGAAAGGGATCCAACTTGGCCCTTTCCTCCGTCACCAAAGTGCAGAGCCAGAAAAGTTTGGGGGATGCTGAACAACTGGCCAGGCGCCTTCTGGCACCCACAGTGTGCTCACAGGGAGACAGAGCTCAATGGGGGGCTGAGTCAGCACCCGCTGATGGAAGTTTGGGACTTAGACGTCTTGACAAAGAGCGTCTGAGGGCTGTGTTGAGGGCACAGCATGACCTAGGGGATGTGTCTAGGCAGGTGAGACAGAACATGGGTTCCAGCACTGTCAGCAGCTGGCACCAGCCCCCAAGGACAGGAAGTGCCTTCTGGGTGCTAAAAACTAGTCCTCTAAGCCTCTGGATCTTCTGTTTACGACCATTCCTGCTGCTCCGACAAGACACTGTGGTCCAAGGGTGCTGGGCCTGGTTAATAGCACTTGCACACGCTTTGTCTCACCTGAACGCCACCTAATGCCAGAAGGAAGGTAGGTAAGGCATTTTTCTGGAAAAAGCAACTGAGAGTCCGAGAGGCAACATGAGCTGTCCAAGGTTATACAGCTCGTACATAGCAGCGCTGGGCCTCTAACCATTTCCAGGGTCCAAACCCTGTGTTCTTTCCGTGTTGCCCATGATGCCAATGCTAGTGGTCCTCTGCGTTTTCTTTCTGGCAGCACCCGCCCTCCAAAGTAGCAACTGTGAGAAATGCCCCAGGACCTCATGTAAACAGTGGCGATAACAACCCTTCCATTCTACAGCACTTTACAGTTTACAAAGAGCTTTCTCATCCTTGATCTCATTCACTTCTTGCAGGTCTTGACTGTGCCAGAGATGAGCTTTGTGACCTTGGCTGGTCGGAGACCCACGTTCTGGGTTTCTGTTCCACGAAACAAGAGAGATGGACTGAATTGAAATGTGTGGGCAGATATGGCCGTGGGGGGTGGCACTCTGGGCCCTCCACTCTCGGTTTCAACCCAAGCATTTTGATGCATTTTATTTTATGCAACCCATTCCATCCAATGTTGTTTAAATCAGGGATTCCAGAGCCAGTGTTGAAAAGGCACTGGGCTAGCAGCTCTGTGAGAGCCCTTCTGGGTCTGCATCTCTTGGTCCATGAGTCTCCTAACCTTAGGGGATGGGCAGAGCAGGTGTGTTCTCCCCCTGGCTATGGGTGGGAGACATATAAAGTCCAGCCCTCATGTCCCTTTTTCAACCCCTGTCTTTCTGGTCTCCTGGCATGTCTTTACCATCCTCTGGAGCAAGCTCCCAGGAGGAGGTGAGGGCTGTGGGTCTAGCACATATTGGAGGTTATACAACCTCCTTTCCTTCTAAATCTGGGATGATGGGCATGTACACAAGGTCCCTGCTCCCATGGTGGTGACCCTGGGCGAGCAGATGGCCCTGCGTCACCTTTGCTTTGAAGATTTGTGGGTGCTAGTTCCTGTACGGTGGGGTTACTAGACTGGCTCAAATTCCTCCATCTGTTGTAGAGTGAGAACTACAGTCATACCCAACCCACATGGAAGCCTGGAATGAACATGACACCCTCTCCCCTTCTCTCCACGCACCCCCTAGGTCTACAGACACAATACCAGACCAATAGCTCCTAGGTAGAGTCTTGACAATCCATGGTGTGTTCTGGGGCCAATGCATGGAGGGAGTTGCCACTCCTTCCCTCTGCCCAGGCTGCCCTTAGCTGTCGATCAAGCTGGACTGATGCCTGAGTTCTCAGTCTCCCCCCAGGATAATCTACCTTATTCCCTCCCCATTTTCTTCACAGAGCTGATGCTCCAGTTGGGTTTCTGAATAAGATTTGCCCTTTTGGGCTCCTATGACTCTGCTCAGCTGCAGCTGTCCCCTCTGTGGGGAATGTTCTCCCCACCCTCCTGTCTCCCATTAACCTGCCCAACCACTGTCTTGGCCAGATGTGATCTGTTCTTTGCATACGCACCATGTTTTGCACTTCACTCTTCCTGCAAGGGCAGAGTTGTTTGTGTTCTCACATCACTTCCCTCATTAACTCACATGTTTCTTGAGCTCCAGAAGCATGTAGATATGTCTCTGTATTTGCTGTGTTTAGAGCAAGGCTTGCCATAGAAAAGGCGCCCAACAAATGTCCAATGCAAGAGTGAGTGAATGAATGAGTAGATGAACAAATAAAAACAACCATAGGTAGCATCGATAGAGCAGTCACCAGGTGCTAAACACCCTTCTATCTCATTTCATACCCATGATAATCCTATGATTTTACAGATGTGAAAACTGTGGATACTTTTACTGAGGCATAGAGATTAGCCGCTGTTGCTAACCTACCCACAGTCCCTCTGGGCTGTCAGTTCTCACACCCCTGGGGGTGAGTGGAAGGTATGTGAGATTTCACACTTCCATCTCTGACACCTGCTAGAGATTGTGGGGTGCTTCTAAAAGTTCAGGAGGCTTTGAGGCTCTGTGAAACAGGGTTAGCAGTGGGACAGTGTCCATGTCCTTAAAGAGGAGATGTGACTTCATAATATCTAAGGCTGGCCAGCAGACAGAAGTGATTGGTTTGGTGTTGATTGGAAAGTCTGCTTGAGAGACACCAGCAGGGTGCAACCCGTACTCGTGTGAGTAGCATCCAATGTCGGAACCAGTCTGTTGGGACAGGGCTGCTGTGGGCAAGGAGGGGTCTAAGGGTTGGGCCCAGAGCAGCCTGGGAGTGGGCTCCTGTCCCTGCCGCTTTCTGGCACTGACCTTGAGCCCATCACTCAATTTCTCTACGCTTTAGCCTCCTCATCTATTATTTGGGGCTGCTACATAACTCACAGGATGGCTGTGAGGATGAGAGAGAGTGTGTGACAACACTTGGTAAACTGTGAAGAGTGGCTCAATTGTATGTTCTTATCGTTATCAGAAACAAAACAAAAACAACCAAGGCGCAGTGTCTCACTCTCCAGTGATCACTTTGAGAGTTTCCAAACACACTCTAGTATTTCTCATCCCCAAACATCCCACCTCATGGCTCATCCTGTGTGGGTATATTTCTTTATTCCCCTTCACAACTGACATTCTCAGGGTTGTCTTCACAAGCCGTCTCCACTTTCTCACCACCCATTTGTCCCACACCAACCCACATCCTCCTCCTCCAACTCCAATTCCAGCCAAGCTGCTCCCGTTACCATCATTGCTGGCTTTTGTGTGGCCACATCTAGGGACAGCCTTTCTGTCTCCCTCGCCTCCACCTCACCACTTCCCTCTTAAAATACTGCTCTCTTGGCTCTGAGGTTGCCATCCCTTTCCGGGTTTTCTTCTCTCTCTGGTTCCCTCTCCCTTTCCCCCTTTGCAGGTTCTTCCTCCTCTCTCTGTCCTCTTAATGTTGGAGTCCCAGGCCTGGTGTGGGGCCCCCTTCTCCCTTCTCTGTCCTCTTTCACTGGAGGATAATATTCACTCCCAGGACTGACAACTCCCAAATTTATATCTCTTACCCAAATCCCCAGTCCAAGCTCAGGCTCATATATCTGACTGCCTACCTGACACCTCTCTTAGCACCCGCAAGTCATCTCCGATGGAACTATTGATCGCCCATCCCCCTCTGCCCTGCAATGGACACCCAAGTACTGAAGCCAGAAACCTGGTGCCAGTCTTGGTTTTCCCACCCCCTTGTCTTCACATCTAATTCATCAGCCAATCCTGTCATTTCTACCTCTTAAAATATTTCAAATCCTTCTCTCCTTTCCTCCCCCACCGCCACCATCTCTGGAGAGCCTCATTTCTGTTTCCTCGCTTGCTCCCATCAATCTAATCCACCCGTGCCATAGCCAGAGTCATCTTTTGAACACACAAATCAGACCAGCCATTCTCCTGCCTTAAACTCTTTTGGTGGCTCCCCGTTATGTTGGAATGGAACCCAGAGAGGCCCCTCATCACACCTGGACTGGAAGCCCAGCTTGGTCTGCTGCCCGCTGGGCTGACCTCCTGCAGCCACATGGGTTCCGACATTCTATCAGGCGTGGTCCCGGTCCCTGGCCTCTCACGGGACTGCTCCCTCTGACTGGCGCACACTCTCTCTGCTTCCCTCTGGCTTCTTCTCATCCTTTAGGTCTCACCTTGAAAAGCATCTCGGAGCAAGCCTCCCTTCCTGGGCATTCTAATCACTGTACCCACTGGCCCACTCTTGTTCGGTTTCCTGTTTATTGTCCATTTCTCCCAGTGAACCATAAGCTTGTCGAGGGCAGGGACTGTGCCCGCTTTGTTTACTTCAGCCTCTTCATCACGAGTGCTCAGTAAATACGTGCAGAGTGAACAGAAGAGAAGCATCCTGTGAAGGCACCAGTTTGTCACCGGGCGGCTGAGCAAAAGGTTGACTGAGCCACCGGCCTCTTGATTGGTATTTGGCCACCCCCCCTTTCATTAGTTCCCAAGACATAGATATAAAAATAGTAATGACGGAGAGGAGGCCAAGAGCTGCTGTCTTGGAAAAGAATGAGAGAGAATAACAAAGTGTTATAGATACAGAGGCTCAACCTTTTTTTTTCTGTTCAGAATCATTGACCCATGTGAAAAAATAACCTCTTAGACAGTTACATAAAGAAAAACCAGATAATAGGATGTAATAATTATTGGTTACCTACTATATACCAGATACCGTGCTAAGTAGTTTACAGATGACAGCTCATTGTACAAATAGTTTTTAACTTGAAAAAATATAAAATATGCATTTTGAAAATTAAGAATAAGAGATATTTTTTATTAAAATAGAAAATAATGAAGAACTATATAGCTATTCAACATTACAGTCAGGGGAGAAGGGCAAGGCAGAAAGAGGAGACAGAGGTGTGTACACACAAAGAATGCAAGGTAGAGACACACAAGAATGAATGAGAACAGAAATGGAGGGCCAGCAAAATGCTGACACAGAGAGGAAGACACATGCATAAGCACAGGTAGACCAGCTTGCAGAGAAGCAGAAACATGGAAGAGGGAGTATGCAGACCTAGGGAGACAAACAGAGAGACCCCGGAGAAGTTGCAAAGTTGTGGAATTACTTTGGAGTCACTACTTGGGAATACACGGTTTTCTGAAACAAGTGTATTGGGAAGTATAGGTTGAATGCAAGGAAGATGTTAGGTCTTAGGATGGAGATTGTGAGGCAAAATAATCTGCAGAGAAAAAAAAAGAAGAGCCACTGAACATGAGAACAGCGTTCTCGAGACGGGGGTGTATCTAAGGCTTAGAACTTAGCGGGAATGTGCTCCCTTCCTGTCCATGAGTGGTGCGGTTAAAGATGGCTGCCACCGTCTTCCTTCTCTGTGTGCACGTTACTCCTCCCAAAAAGAGGTGGAATCTATCTCACCTCCCCTTCAATCTGAATTAGCAGCATATGGTAGAAGTGAAGTTGGGCCGGTTCTGGGCCTAGCCTTGAAGAGGTCTGCATTGCCTCTGCTAAAAGCCAGTCACCACGATAGAAATATCATTACCTTGAGACAACCATGCTCTGAGGAAGTCCAGTGCAGCCCCACCGGGGGGCCGGTGCAAGAGCACGAGGCACCATGGACGTGAGGGAAGATGTCACGGGCCTTCTGCCCCAGCCCAGCCAACTGCTGGATGCTGCTGAGTGAGCGACACCAGCTGATGTCACATGGAGCAGAAGAACCACTCAGCTGAATTTGCCCAAATTTCTGTCCCACAGATTTATGAAAAATGATAAATTATAATAATTATTATTATTTTATCCTTATCTAAGGACATTTTTTCATTCCCTTTTTTCTTACAGAGAGAGGAAGGGAGAGAGGAACATCAACGTGAGAGAGAAACATTGACCAGCTGCCTCCTGTATGCACCCCAACCAGGCACCTGGCCAGTAACTCAGGTATGTGCCCTGACCTGGAATTGAACCTGCAATCTTTCAGTTATGAGACAATGCTCCAACCAACTGAGTCACCACCAGACAGGGCTGATAAATTATTTTTAAGCCACTAAATTTTTGGAAAAGAAAGTAGATAATGATGACCTATGATTTCAGACCTAAGAGGAAAAAGAATTTTCCTGCTGGAAAGGAGGAAAAAGTATTGTTCATATGTCAGGGAAATTCGGTAGGCTAGCCATCTGAATTTACAGTAGGCAGCTCTCCCCAAGGGACCCCTGGATCTGTTGAGCTGATACTTGCATCTCAGAATATCTGAGGGTCTGTGCAGAGCCTGAGGGTAGAAGGGTAACAAGAATACAAGGATTCCAGGAACCTGTTTTCTTACTCCTCATTCTCATTCTTCTTTCATTTCTTCCCTTATCCATTTCTCACTTTGAATGTATAGCCTTTAATGTAGATGATTTCTTTGGAGATGTGTATCTGCTCTTTTTTTCTTTTCTTACGTATGTAATTCAGTGAGCCATTGAAGTTAAATAAGAACAGAACACATATGGAAAAACATTCAAACAGGAGATCCACAGATGTGTCCTGGAATAGGATGTATCCAGAGGCCAGGTCTTAGTTTAAAGGAATGGAGACTTTGGTAATGGGAGAGTTCTAGGTGTGGGAAAACTCTAGGGCTGGGAATTTTAAAAGGGAGTCAGTGGGGTTAAGTCTGGAAAGGGCATCCATCCCAGGAAATAAACAGACAAATTTGATCCTGAATTAGGAGCTATCCAGGGTACAAAAGACCTCACAAATAGAGGGCAAAGAAAGTGACTTTAAGATGAAGGATAAAAGCCTTTTGTCCTAAGAGGTGGGTGGTTTTTTCAAGAAAGGATGTTTGGCACCCAAAGGTCAGAATAATCTGCAGTGATGAGTGTCTGTTCTGTAAAAACTCCGTGCAGACTGATTGATTTATACCTTGTTCTATGAAAGATCTGTGCTCAGCATTTGCTCTGTGCCCTTGGAATTTCTTGTATTTTGATGGGCATGGAATGACCCAGACGGAAGAGACTACCATTTGCAGCTTTGTCCCCCACCATACCTAGGATAATACCAGGAAACCCAGGTGCTCAGTCATGTTCGATGTTGATGCTGCTGATGATAAAGACCATGGCTCCATCCGGCAATACAGGTTTATCTCAAGAAGAGAGGAAGACAAGGAGGTAGGAATTCCATGAACTACTAAAGGAAGAATTCAGGTGACAGATGCAGGCTGTGTCAAACACCCCACCTGCACTAGTTGAAGAATTTATTGGCTCATATGTTCAAGTGACCAGAACACCAAGAGTACAGGCGGGCATCATGGTGACTGGAACCAAGGTTCTGACCAGAAGGTTGTCAGGACCTCATTTCTCTTTTCCTTGTCCTCTTTCTCTGTCTGTTGGCCTCATTCTCTCACACCATCCTGCTTCACAGAGCTTGACCTGTGGTAGCACTCTCAGCCTCACACCTCGGTTTCAGCGTAGAGTGGAGATGCTTTCTCTCCTTAGTTCCAATGGGAAAGACTTCAGGGAAGGGTTATGACTGGCTGAGATTGGGTCACACGTCCATCCTTAGAGCTGGGAGCCTATGATTGACTGCCTTAAACCAGTACCAAAGCCAGTGAGAGCAGCATCTTAGGAGCCATGTACTTTCAGGAAGCGAAGTGCCAGAAAGGATGAGAAATGTGTCTCTAGACAGACAGCCCTTCATCTGGGTCTGTGTATTCTGAGGACAAACTTGCCAGGGCCTACTGAAGGAAGGCAGTGATTCCCTGGCTCCACCAAGTCTCTGTGTCCTCTAGGTACACCTCAAGGTCCCCCCATTCCCCTCCAGGAGCCCCAGAAAGAGGTAAACACAGAGTGGAATGACTGTTTGAGTCACTATGTTCTGGAAATGGTTCTGGTTCTTGGCCTGCTGCCTGCTCCTGAGGCCTCTGTTCCAGGCAGCATTTCTAGCAGCAGGGAGGCAGGAGGTGCTGAGAGCTGGCAGCAACAAGCCCAGAGTGGGCATGAGGGGACACAGGTGAGCTCTGGCCCAACTCTGTGATCACCTCTCTATGGACTCAGACAAACCACTTAGCTGCTTGGTCACAAAATACTTTAAATCTCTATTCAAACTTTCTTCCTTTCTGCTATCATTATATAGAAGCTTCCAGCTAAAAAGCCATTGGTTTTTGTTTGTATCTCTCTTTTGTTTGAAGATGTGGGCCAATTTCAGGGCAGAATAGTGGGGCAGTTAGCCAATGGATGCTTCACTCTTCTTTAAGAGTGAAAAAGATAAACTCTTTATTCTCCAAGGAGTTCATTCCACCCTTCGGGGTCCTGTCTTCAGTCTGGGCACCCTGCATGGCACAGGATGTAATTCTCTGCTCACAGACCCTCCAGCCTAATATGGCAAATAAGGAGTGTCCCCAATCCTAGACTTTCAGAGGAGGGAGAGGCAACCACTTCTGCTGGGGTAAAAAGTCTTTATAAAGAAGGTACATTTGATCTAGAACTTGAAGGATGCTTAGGATTTTGATAGAAAATATATGAGGCATTTATAAAAGAAACTGTATGAGCTATAAAGCAGATCAGTGAACAGAAAAATATGCTTAGGGAGGACAGGGTAGACTAGCTGGACAGCAGAGATGAGTGGAAATGAGTAGAAGGCAAACTGGAACGTACATGACATCTAAGATTGTGGAAGATGTGGCGTGTAAACTAAGACTTCAGGTTCTATCTGGTAGGAAATGAGGAGCTGTGATTCTGTGTTCAGAAGGATTCTGAACATGGTGCACCATTATATCAAAGTACTATCTTGGAGAGCATTGTCTGGTGGCTGTGTGGCAGGGGAACTGAAACAATGGTGCAAAAGAATGGAAATTTTCAAGTTTATCCAAAAACTTCTGAACTAACTTGAGCAGATTTTTTGTTCCTTGAAAGCCAGTAACTCTTAGAGCAGAGTCAAGAAAGCACAGAAATCAGAAAAGCAAAGGTTAAAAAGAAAGGTGTGACCAGCAGGGCTACATGCTTTTAAGAGGTCGAAAAGATGGAACAAGCCAATGGATTGGGCAATTGGAAGCCACTGATGACCTTCAAGGAAGCTGTTTCCTTACAGAGGAGAGAGAAGCTAGATTGGGAACATAACATAGTAGGCAGGCAACAGTGTAGAGAACTCAAGGAGAACAAGAAGGGCTCAGGAAGAAGGCCTAGGATGTTGACCAGAAGACACAGAGTTAAGTGATGGTTTCACCAATCTCTGGGGCCTCTGCATGGTTGTGGACAAGAAGAAAAGACCCAGGAGGGCAGTGGATTGGAGGGTACTGAAGCAAGATGTGTAGACGGTGGAAGGGAACAGCAAGTAAAGTACCAGTGGATGGGGGTAGGTCTGAAGTTGAGAGAGAGGAAAGGAAGCCAGGATGGGTGAGAAGACAGGGCAAGGTGGAAGATGGTGACTAGGAAGTTGATGCCCAGAGACCTTGGTCTGTTCAGAGGTAAACAAGAGGCAAGATTCTTAGCTGAAAGGAGTGTGTAGAAGTCAGTCTGAGGAAGGAGGCAGCTAGAATAGCAACTGAGGAGCTAATACATGGCTCCTTTCCATGGCAAATGGGGCATATGGGGTGCGCCACTTCAGAGGGTAAAGTTAGGACAACTCGAAGGGTGGTGAGATGCGGAGGGCAGGAGGTGGGACAGGATTTGTGTTAGAGGGTGCAGAGAAGACACACTCTGCTTCAGGAGTGCAGCAATCACAGCAGGGAGGCCAGAACAGGGCGCAGGGAGTCAACCCAGACAGGAGGGCACGGGCGGAGGTGGAGCACAGGCTGGGCTGCCTCAAGGAGCTGAGCTGGGTGGGAGCAGGTGAGTGTGGGTGTTCAGGGTCTTAGATCTGGAATGGGAGCTGCCTGACCTTGGCCCTGGAGAGCAGCTGGGTAAGGGTGGTGGGAGCATCTGTTCTCAGGTGTGAGGTGGGTTCTGTGTGTGTGTGGTGGGGGCACAACATGGGGAAGCAGAAAAAGTACCCTGGACTTGCAGTTAAGATAGAAAGTCCTAGAGACAGCCTGTGCTGTCTCTGTGGTGAGGAACTTGGCTCAGGAGTCAAGGGGAGATCCCTACTCTGCAACTCTCTAGCTGTGTAGGTTTTCTTGGACAAATTACCCAGCTTGTTCAAGCCTCAGTTTCCTGATATCAGCTCCCCTGCCATGAGGTTTTGCTGAGAATTAAGATAATACCTATAAAGTAGTTCATACAGTGCTGGGCACAGAGCAAGCTCTCGATAAACACTAGTTAGTATATCTGTCTTCCTCTCCCAATACACTCAGTCAATGGGAACTCGATAAATATTTTTGAAAGAATGAGTTATTATGATTATTACCTGTGTAGCCTTGAGCACAGGAGACTGAGCTCCACGGAGTTCTGGACTATATTTTATTCTTCTAGCTCCTAACACAATGTTTGATAAAGGAACCTGCTTACATTCACTAGAATTCAGTTTCCTCATCTATAAAGTGGGGCTAATAATATTTGCTCTACCTCAAGGTCAAATGTGATAGCGCACGTAAATCGTGACACAGCTGTAGGTGTTGCACACATGCGCATGCGCGCGCCCAAGGCGATATATGGCTGTGTCTGCAGCGGAGGCAGCGCCCGGGCCCCCTGGGGAGCCCACGCTCTTCTACCCTGTTTGACAGGAGCTGAATGATAGGCCCGGTGAGCTGCAGGAAAGCCCTGTGAAAGGAAGATGATAGGAATTTGTTGCGGGCCTGGTCAGAAGGCGGCTGCTGTTTTCTCCAGCAGGGAGGAAGCCTGGGGCTGGGCACTGGGCACGGCATATGCAGGAGGCTGCTTTAAACCAGCCTGGCCTGATGCCTGGGGTGGACAAGCAAGGAGACACAGGTCACTAGACATCAAGTCACAGGCCCTGGTGAGGGGCCAAGAACAGACAGGTCTTGGCTGGCAAAGGGCAGGGCTGTCATATGAAAACAAGGACCAGGTGGGCTCTTGTTGGTCCAGCTCATGGGGGAATAGAGATGACCATTTTCAGCTTAGAAAAGGCCCAGGGCTGTGTCCAGCTAGAGTCTTAGGCCAGACTCTTCGGCTGAGTGCAGGCCCCTCTTCATGATAATGAGCTTCTCCTATGATGACTATCTGCTTGGAATTTCTCGTATAAGTCACTGTCGGAGCCCCATCCCTTGTGCCGGTCAGGATACATGGGCCAGGCTGTCTCGGCCCCATCCGGATCTCCACGTAATCTCTCTGGACCCGGCGGATATCCTGTTCTGCTCGCTGGCCTCCACTCCCTGCTCTCCCTGGCTATCCCACCCCAATGGGATGTTCCTCCGGTTCTCCCTCATGCTGCAGCTAATGGGGGCGTGCCTGGCTGTGTCTCGTGAAATAATGGTTGGAGGAAACAGCAAAAGCCTTCTAGTTGCTACGAAGTGTTAACTGGTGAGTTACACTCTTCATTTTGATTTGAAGGAAATAGTCCTAGAAGGCATTCTTGCTTTAAGAAAATATTAAGCTGCCAACTATGAAAGGCGTTCATTCAGAGGGGTCTTTGTTGCCAAGCTGGCTTGAATTCCCTTAGCCACGCATTAACACTAATCAGAATCTGGCTGTGTGAGCAAATGTGCATTCAAGTTGAGGGACAGATCATGTGCATAAAGTATTAGTGAGAAAGTACCAAATATACCTATTTATTCTTTAAAATGCTCATAGTGTAAAAATGAGCTGACTGGCAGTTAAAATAAACAGCTATTTTCATTACAAATGAAAGGTACATGACTATAATCTGAGGTATTAGGTAACACAGACAATTTATGTTTGAACCATCCATCTAGATTAAAGCCCCTGCTGGAGCTGATACGTCCTGATTGCAGAAGGCTAGCAGGTAAATCCTCGCTTCTCAAAGTGGGGGTGGGGCCAGGGGGCGCTGGCAACATTCGAGAGCACATTAAAAATGCAGACTTTTAGGCCCCAGATCTCTGAGTCAGAATCTGCATTTTAACAAGATGATAAGACTTATGTGTACATTAAAGTTTGAGAAAGGCTGGTCTGGGTCCGTGCTTCTCCAAGAGTAGCCTGTAGACCATTTACCTTAGAAATACCTGGAGAGCTGGTTAAAAATGCAAATTCCTGAGCCCTGCCCTGACCTACAGAATCAGAATGTCCAGACACAGAGCCCCAGAATCAGCATTTCAAACTCCCAGGTGGTTTTCATTTTCACCAAACTGTGAGACCCACCCCTAGTCCTTCCCATCTCATCTATATCCATCAAGGACCAGTTGACATTTAGTGCTCTGAGTCGAGTACAGAAGAATTTGGATGGATGTCATTTCTGCCATTTAGGGGTTTAAAATGACATGGCAACAGCTGAACACGTAGAGGACAAGCTATGGTATAAACACAGAGAAGGATTAGAGTATTGACTAATTCACAATGCATTTCAGTCTCCCTCCCGCACTTGTGAATATATGTTCTTCCTGAGAGGGGAGAAAAACAGGCACATTGTTCTCATCCTTCCTAGTCCTTTTGGAGTCGAGTGGACTTCCATTTAAGGGATCATTCATTCTCTTGGGCTACTGGGCAGAAGCCAGCCCACGGCTCAGCCACTTGAGATTCCTGCTCAGAGAAATCAGGAAACCAGTGATTCATTTCATTAGGCTTTTCCTACGAACTTTCCCCTCTTCTCCTCGCACCCACCACCCCTTCCCGGGCTACTGGGGCCCAACCCTCCACAGCTCTGCCCACACCGTTCCCAACACACAGGTCAGGAGAGGGTCAGATCAAGCCTGAGCGTCTGCAAGTGCTGGGTCCTTGGGGAAGGCGTGGGCTTTCTTCTTTTGCTAGCTGCATTTGGTTCCTTCAGAAACAGAGTGACACAAACTGTAATCCTCTCTTTTAGAAATAAGAGAAAAACAGCCAGCATCTTTGGAAATTCAATGTATGACAATCAGAGACGGGGCAACATGTGACAGGAGCCCGGCTGCAGGTCTCTGTCGACTCAGCTTAAACGCACAAAGGCTGGTGCTAACACTGGTGCTTCAGTGGAACAGTGTCTAAGGCGGGCTAACCTGGTGCAGATCTTGGGACTCAAAACACGGAACCCAGTGGTCTCATTAGCACGCACATGGGCTACATAGTGATTTCTGGTTTGCCAACTCTGTGACTTGATCCTTTCAGCGATCTAGCGGGGATTGCTTCCCTCCCCTTTAATGCAAAGCCAGAAGTTAGTCATGTGCCCATCACAGAGCTGGAAAGTGGCAGGGCTAAGCCTTGAATTTGCTTCTTTGGACTCCAAATTCTAGTTTCTTTGTATGCAACCATAAGGCCTTGTCTTCCATTCATGAAGTAAAATATTATTTTAACTAGACCAGCAATTCCTTTTGGCAAAGCTCTCTCCAGATTATACCAGTGAGTGCAAAACTAGCGTGTGATAACCTCTCAGCAGGTGTAGTGGCCAAAAAAGAATTACTGCTTCTTTACTTTGTGGCTCTGGGAAATTCTCGGAGGTGTAGGTGAAAAATCAATGCCAAATGGCTCTCATGGAGAAGACCCCACAGCTTGGCTGCTGTGGAATCACCCTGGGAGGAGCGTCACTGCAGCTGAGGAGTATGGCGAGACCAGGCTGGACTCTGGACCACACAGGCACCGTGTGGCAGTCCAGCCCTAACTTGGCTCAGCTCCACTTACAACGTTCAAAGCTAACAGGGAAGTGAAACGAGGGAGGAGGAGATGCAGTGAGAGCAGCATCCAGGAGGCATTCCAGTTCCTTTTGAGAGACCCCTCCAGGCCTGGATGTGGATGGTGATGAAGCTCCACGGTGACAGCACAAATAAGGCTCCTGTCTGCACAATCATTGGGCTCAACAGATAAATGCAGGCCCGTTGTCAGAAATGACAGTCTGGGTATTACAAATAACTGACTCAATGTTGTCACTGCCGGAGCTGAGGTTCGGGAGCAAAGTGGAAACCTGAGCGGAAATCCACAGCAACCGGGAGATTCTGCCTCTGCAAGGGTCTTGAAAGAGCTGCAAGGACTTCTCACGAAGTCGGCTGGCCTGCGTCCAGGAATAATGTGCGCACCTCTCTGTCCCAGGGGTTCCAGCGTGTGCTCCTCCATCTCCGTGTGAAGCGATTCCCAGGTACAGACCATGTGCTGGGGCCAAGCCGGGGCCGCCATAGCAAATGACCATGACCTGGGTAGCTTAGCACAGACATTCACTTTCTCGCAGTTCTGGAGGCCAGAATTTCAAAATTCAGGTCTGGGTAGGGCTGCATTCCTTTCAGATGTTCTAGGAAAGAACTTCCTCTAGCTCCTGGTGGCTGCAGGCCTTGCTTGCTTGGCCTGTGGACGCCTTACTCTACCTTTGCCTCCGTGGTCACATCGCTTCCTCCTCTCTCAAGCCTTCCTCGGCCTCTGTCTTTTAAGGAAATATGTGGTTGCATTAGGGCCTACCCAGATAATCCAGGGTCAACTCTCTTTCTCAAGATCTTTGACATAGTTGCATCTTTTTTTTGTCATATAAGGTAATGTTCACAGGATCCAGGGACTAGGGCAGGGATGTATCTTCGTTGGGGAGGGGAGCACCATTCAATGCAGTACAGGCCCTTCTGAATTACTCTTATTTTTTTTCCAGTAGACCTATCAGTTGGGATCACAGTAACAGCACCTGAGGAGCATGCTAGGTGCTTCCTATGCTCATTTAATCTCCCCAGTGACTCAGCAAAGCCAGGATTTGTATTCCCCATCACAGAGAAAGAGCAGAAGCTCTGACGTCCACGTTCCTTTGGATTTCCCCAGAGGTTTTCGTTTTATGCCCTTGGGGCTCAAAGGTCCTCCAGGGGAACTTAGGAGAAGAGGAGAGGGTGAGGAGGCTTCTCAGCCCCAACCTTCTTCAACCACGGCATTTCCACTCTGATCTTGCTGAGATGGTAGGATGAAGAAGTTGTCTTCCTCTTCCAAAGGGCTACACTGAGAAAAAGTTTGCAAACCAGAGCGCTGCACTTCACGGCGTGGCATTGTTTGGGTGGGGTCCAGGTTCAGGAGCCCACCTCTGGGGCAGACACACCTGGGCTCAAATGTCTTCTCTGTCCTGTCCTTGGGCAAGTGACCTAACCTCTCTGAGCATCATGTTTCTCACCTGGGCAGTGGGAACGATGACAGCATCTACCTCAAAGGCTTGTTGTGAGAACTGAGTGAGATAATGCACCTATAACGCTTAACAAGTGCTTAGTAAATCTGAGATCTCTTAAAAGTGAAAATGTTTGTCCTTCACCAACTGGCTTATATCACTTAGCATAATATCCTCCAGTTCCTTCCATGTTCTTGTGAAGGGTAGGAGTTCCTTTTTTCTTTCTGCTGTGCGTTATTCCACTGTGTAAATGTACCACAGTTTTTTGATCCACTCATTTAATGATGGGCACTTAGGCTGTTGCCAGGACTTGGCTATTGTAAATTGTGCTGCTGTGAACATTGGGGTGCATAGAGAGGTTTTTTTGAATTAGTGTTTTGGGATTCTTAGGGTATATTCCCAGCAATGGAATTGCTGGGTCAAAAGGCAGTTCCATTTTTAGTTCTTTCAGGAAATTCCATACTGTTTTCTCCAGTGGCTGCACCAGTCTGCACTCCCACCAACAGTGCACTAGGGTTCCCTTATGATCTCACTTATAAGAGGAACCGAATGAACAAAAATAAATTAACAAGCAAGATAGAACCAGAGGTATGGAAACATGGAACAGACTGGCAGAGACCAGAGGGAAGGGGAAAAGGGGAGAAGGGGATAATGGTGGAAAGAAGGGGAAGGGACTAATCAAAGAACATGTATGAATGACACATGGACATGGACAAGGGTGTCCATTGTCCATGGGGGATGGACTGTGGGAGTGGGGGGTGGGCGGGGTGGAGGGGGGCAAAGGGGGATAAAATGGGATGACTATACTAGAATAACAATAAAAATTTACAAAAAGAAAATGTTTATCCAGAATAGGTGGGTCCGCTGTTTTTCCCTCACTGGAGCTTTCAGAGGATGGGGTGGCATCTGCCCAGGGCGGTGGCTTGCAGTGCCCCTCTTCCTGATTCATGTGAGATGGCACTCAAAGGGTCCGAGTCACATGCATGGTGATGAATTTCAGGTGCAGCCATTGCCTGAGACATGAGTCCCCAAAGAGGGGGCTCCCTAAAGGGAGGCAGGGGACTTTGTTGACATCTTTAATTATTGCGAAGCATTATTTGCTGACATCTGGGGGTTCTAGGAAGACCTAGTAGCAGGCAACTGCAGCTTCAGCGGCCAAGCACAACTCAACTGTGCGGTGGCACGTGAGCAGCAAGGGGACGCTTACCTGCCTCTGTGAAGGGCTTCCAGATGAATGAAACATGTGAGTTCCGGGAGGCAGGCTGGCTGACATCAATCTCTTCCACATATTCCAAAACAGCTGCTTTAAGCATAGGTTCTGATTGAATTTTGGAATGTGTCATAATGAGAGCTTTGCATTTATTGACTGCTCACCACCTGCCAGGCACTGGGCTGGGGACCTATCTGCATGTTCTCAGGTTCCCCCGGATGAACCTATTATCCCTTCCCACAGATGAGGCGCAGGAGGCCAAGGGACTCTGTGAAGGTCACTGGGCTGTGAAGGCGTGGTGCTGGGTGTGGACTGGGGTCTGTGGGTGCTGGGCTCCCAGTGCCTCCCAGGGCCCCTCCAGGGCCAGAAAGAGTGCGCACTGCCTGCGACTGCCGGCTTCTGTACATCTTCATTTTGGACAGGATCTCATCCCAGTCATGAAAAATGAATGTTCTACTCAGCAACAGTGGTAATTAAGCAAAACAAAACAAACAAGAAAACACCGCCGCTGTCAACAAAACCCAAACTAACAAAAATTTGCTCTGGGCCAGATTCTCCTCTAAATCATGTAAATCTACAACTAGAGGTTCTCAAAAGGAACAGACACTAACAAAGACCTAACCCATGTCTCTCAAGGCACACAGGTGTGCCAGGGTGACAGAGCTGCTCTCAGGTGAAGGTGTCGGGGGTGGGGAAAACTTTCCGGAGAGTGCATTCTGAGAAGCAGGCACCACTCTGAACAGGAGATGGAAATGTTCCAAAAAGACACTGGGACAAGAGCGTGCCCCGCCCTGGTGGGCCCTCTGCAGGGGGCGGTGGTAGACATCTTAGGACGAGGAGAGGGAGGTAACAGAATTGTGGCATGGAAGGGGGTGGGGAGAAATGGACTGAGTGATAATAAAAGGCGTATGTTTTCACTGCGGCCCTGGGAAGGTGGGTGTGTTCTTGACAGCATCTGCGATATCTGTCAACAGTGGAAGCAGCAGTTGATATTCGCTGGATGCTTAGTGAGGAGTGATGTGCACGCTAATGATCTCCTTTAACCTTCATAACAACTCTATAAGGTAGGAGCTATTATTAGCCCCATTTTACCGATGAGGAAGCTAAGGCTCAGCAAGGTTAGGCAACTTGCCCTAGGTTGCACAGCTGCAAAGCAGCAGCAGCAGCCCATTCAATGAACCAGGCCTGTGAGGTCCCAGAGCTCACACTCTCACGTAGCTTTCTTCCCGCCTTTCACCTGCCTGGCCCCTGAACTTAGTCTTCCGAAGGTGATATGCTTTCTATGCAGTGGGGACTGTCTCCTTGCATGGACCATATCTGTTGTACTAGAGTGTGATGGACCCTGCACACACAGAAAGCTGTATTTAAAATGTGTGAGAAGATGCACTGAGTAGGGGGTGGTGGAGGAGATGATGGGGGAGGGGCTTAGAAACAGGAAGTGGCCATGACATTCATTAGCACACATCATAACCTCTCAGCACTTCCTGTGTCAGTCAGCAGTGGATTTGAATTTGGGGGGCATTAGGGCAGGCCTCAGGAGGCTCTCTTCCTTCCACCCCTGTACCATCCCCAAGGTGGCGTGGGGGAGCCTTTCCCTTCCTTGCCTCCTCAAACCCCTGCAAGGGTCCTGTGGCAGCCCTGGCAGGCAAGTGGGGCTGCTGGAAACAGGACACAATGAAAGTGGTCATTCGGTGACAAACGTCTGGCTCCCTCAGCCCAGGGCACCTGAGGTGAAGGATGCATTTTAAAGACAGAGCACTGAGCATTCTGTGCCTTCTCAGGCTAGCGGAGAGGATGGGCACGTCACATGCCAGTTGGCAAAAGAAAGGGGACAATTTCTTCTCTTTCAAAGATATTTCAGTGCATTTAGTGGAGCTAGCAGTGGGGGATGTTAGAAATTAGTCACCCTTTTAAGAAAGTGGCACTCTTTTGCTGTTCTAATCCATACCCTAAACCACACTTGGGAGAGCTGGAACATTTCCTCTTTTTTTAACTTAATAAATTGTATTTTTTTTAGAGTGGCTTTAGATTCCCAGCAAAACTGAGTGGAAAGCACAGAGAGTCCCCATAGGCCCTCTGTCCCACACACCCATGGCCTCCCCCACTGTCGACATCCGGCACCACAGCAGTGCATCTGTTACAATTGGTTAACTTCCACTGGTACCTCACTGTCACTCGAAGTCCACAGCTTACATCGGGGTTCACTCCTGGGGGCACATTCTATGGATTTGGAGCATGTCTCTTTTTTATCTGATAAGAAAAGGAAAAAAAAATGACTGGCTCATGGCCACCTAGTGGGGCCAACATTAGCCCCTTACCCCTGGTGGGCGCCCACACCCATGCCTTCTTAGCCAGAAAATACAATCAACTGGTCTCCCAGGGGCCAGATATGGAGGCAGAGAGGCAGGGAGAATCCACAGGGATGAAACTAACAATAATCAGTTCCTTGGATTGAAAAAATAGGGACGAACCCCCGCCCCTGCTGCTTCATGGTGGGCGTCTCAGTGGTTTAGATGAGACTGGAAGGCTGAAAAGCCAGGAGCAGCAGGACTCTCCGCTCGAGACTCAGGGCCTGTATTAGCAGCAACTGTAAATGAGCATCCCATTACTCTGCGATTCTATAGATCAAGCGAGCCTGGGAGTCTTGGAGGTTCAAGCCCTGGATCTGTAAGTTACTGAGAAAAAGTGTAGGATCGCTATAAGAATTATAGGATGTAATAAGTTTCAAGACTGTGGATCAGAGTCCCCCAAGACCTCCCCCAGTTCAATGATTCTCTAGCAGGAATCTCAGAACTCAGCATACATTTAGTCACGGCTAAGAGTTATGACAGGGAAGGGGTAAGGAGTGAAACAAGCAAAGGGAAAAGGTGCACAGGGTGAAGTCTGGAGGAAAAAGCTTCCAAGAGTCCCCTCCCCAGAGAGTCACACAGAACGTGCTTAATTCCCCCAGCAACAGGCTGTGACAACATGTGTAAAAGCCTGTCTGCTAGGGAAGCTCATTAGAGACTCAGCGTCCGGGATTTGTATTGGAGGCTGGTCACGTAGGCACCCTCTGCCTAGCACATACCAATATTCCAGGCTCCCAGAAGGAAAGCAGGTGTTCGCCATAAACCACAGTTTGTGTAGGTAGTTTAGGCACAGTGAGCTACCTCTCATCAGTCCTGGGGACAGTGGGAACTCTTCCCGAAGCCAGGTTCCCACATGCCAGCCAAAGACCAGCCTTGCCAGTGAGGTTTACTAAGGATACCAGTCTCAGGTCTGATCTTCTCTGCACAGCCTGCTTCATTGTTTGACACGTGGTAGTTGTTCAATAAATTGCAACTATAACTGTCAGCAGCATCACAGTTTTGTACCTTTTCCTACAGGAAGGAGAGCTCAGCATACCAACACCAGGGTCCTCCAAGTCAAACCCAAACACAGGCACACACGTCTCTGTACCTGCAAGTGTGCACTGGAGAGAAAGTAACTGCTTAACTAATAAACCTTTTTGTCTTCAAATGTGGAATCATTATTCTTTCATCTCAGGTCTTAGTTTGCCATTTACAATCCTCATTAGCATGCATTTTGTATCTTCAACCGAGTCCTTGGTGAAAAACAGGTTAATCGAATCAGGACCCAGGACAGAGCCCCAGGCACTTGAACTTAAAGCCTCGCTTTACTTAAAGCTCCTGGATCAACCTTTAGGAAGTGACCCTGCTAAGAGAAAAATCATCTGGCTCATAGGTCAACATGGTAGCTACAATGATATGTGAGGAAGCCCTTGACTGCTTCTTTAAAATGGAAATAAACGACGTCTACGGCACTCTGCCCATCCAAGGAGACAAGGTTAGTTGTGTGTGTAGCCGGTGCTGCCTCCTGGTCATCACACACAGTGCCCTAAAACTTTATAAGCCATTTGTTTGAACTTAATTGTTCTTTAATGGACAGATACACTCTTTTTAAAATTTTCCCTGTTTGAAACAATTTGCCTGTTCTCTTCTTTGACGGTGGCTTCCCCAGACCTTGGGACGCACCATGTCATTTAGTGTCACGTGACCAACCAGAAGTGCACCTCACCTGCCTTAGGCTGCAGTTCCCTTGGCAGACTGACGGTTGGTTCCCCCTGTTCAAGTCTGGAGGGCCCTCACGGAGGAGATGGAAGTCAAGAGAAGCTCTAATTCTACCTGCTTTCTAACACCTCAAAATTATATCCTCCCCCGACCTTCGACAACCTACTCTTTCTCTCATGCTTTGTTACTTCGAAGAAGAAATATAACAATAGTGCAACACTGCACTCTAAGACATCAGTGATTAGGAAAAACAGTCATTAAAACCCACCAAAATTACAGGGAGTTCATTTATACTGTTCTGCCTACTTTTGTGTATGTTTGAAATTCTTCAATATAGTTTTTTTTTTTTCAAAAACCAGTGAAAATGATTTCAA
>PVKM010021654.1:0-22376 GCA_004027735.1 Carollia perspicillata | reverse complement strand
GGGTCACTGGTTCAATTCCCAGTCAGGGCACATGTCTGGGTTGAGGGCCAAGTCAGGTCTTCTGTAAGGAATGCGTGAGATGCAACCACACATTAATGTTTCTCTCCTTCTCTCTCTCCCTTTCCCTTCTCTAAAAATAAATAAATAAAATCTCTAAAATGAATAAATAAATAAATATTAGAATTCTTTAAAAACTTAGTCAAGATTTGACTCAGCATATTTGAAATTTCTAATAAAAAAATTAGAAGTGAGAGATATACTGTGTTTCAGAAGAAAATTCTACCATAGGTTTAAAAAATATTTTTTCTCTCATATAAAGAGCAAAACCTCAGTAGAAAATAGACAAGCTTTTTAGATATAAAAACAACAAAAATTTAATTTCTACTGTTCCTATTATATTCAAGTCCATATCTGAACAGAAAGCTAAACCATCTACTTGACATTAAAAAGAAGCATTCTTTCAAAAGTTGTGCTTATTTTAAGCTTATGTTATGTAATTAGTAATATGCTTTTCAAATATTTTCTCTTATTTCTAAGGTACTGATATGGGCGCCACCTAGTTATGTCTTTCTTACCATGTTTGTGTGTTATTTCCCTACTACCCTGTACTTTGCACACTGCATCTTTTAAGTATGTCCACAGTGAACTGAAGTTATAATAAAGGAAGTATTTTCCATTATTTGTATCAGTCAGCACATGGTGCCTCTTCACATCTTGTTTGCCTCTTCAAATATCAGAGAAAATTTAGTGATACCTGTGACCTTAAGTCTAATATACATCAATCAGTCCACTGTAATTATAAACTGAGTGAACAATAAAAAGGCAAATCTAATATGGACAAACCTACTTTTTATATTTTTAAATTGGGAAAAAAGAATATATATTCCAAAGAGTAACCTATTCCAATATGGAAAAATAAATGAGTGAATAAATAGATGTATAAAAAGATATATTTTCTTTCATAATTCAGAAAAGTCATGAATTAGTCCTCACATTCATTTCCCAAATTGCCTAGATTTTTAAAGTTGAAATCCAGATTTTTATTAGTTTATCTGTATACATTTCAGTATGTATCTCTAAAATATTATCATACCCAGTAATTAACAAATAATCCACATATTCAAATATTCAGTCAGTGTTTAAATCTTTCTGATTACTTCATAAATTTTATATTATTTGTTCAACTCAGGATCCAAATAAACTCTATACATTATATGTAAGACTCTATAACTTCCCTTTTCATCTCTTTTCTTTTTTTTGCACTTTATTTTTTGGAAAAGCCAGGTCATTTGTTCCACAGGCTTTTACATAATTAGGATTTCTTTTTACTGTGACCTCGAGCTGCAGTGTTCATGTTCTTCTGGCATGAATTCTCTACTTGCAGTTATGCTGGGAAGAGTGCTTCATAGTTGGCACTTGTCATGGAGTAGCTTAGCTAAATTCTCGACACTTTTATTTGTTTGTGTGTTTGGGTGTCAGCAAAGGAAAAGGAGGAGAGTATTAAGAAATATTAATGACAGCTACCAAAAAGTGATTGTTTATTGTAATCCAGGCTTTAAACTAAGGTGTTTGCATGAACTAGCTCATTTCTTCCTTCTTTGAGTTAGGATATATATTTTTTACCATTTTATATATGAGGAATCTGAGATTAGGTAGATTAAGTACCTTAACTATTCACTATTCAAACTCAAATCTGCCTTAGCCTCTTTGGGACCTGTTTGGCTTCCAAGTGCAGAAGGATACTAAATTAAGAGTGGGAGAGTCATTCTGGGCAGAGTTCTGTCTTTCTTTAAGATCTCAGTTTCTACCAAAAAATTCTTGCATTTCTAGGGGAAACTTCAGTTAAAGTATTACTCTGGAAGAAGTAACAATTTATTGAATCTCATTTGAGTCCAGGTTACTCACAATTGCTGTGTGGCCTTATTTTATTGTTAACTTTATTTTAATATTTTTATTTTAATGTTAACTTCACTACCCTCCAGTCTGAGATGATTTGAAACAGAAACATTTTCTACGTATATGTAACTGTGCTAAATAATTATTTTAAATTGTGTCCATTTATTTTGAATTGTAGATTTAATATTAATAATAAACACAACCTATTTTCACAAAATGTGTATCTATTATTACCAGAACTGTTTATCCTCTTTCAATTTCACTGTCTTTCTGGCCTTATTTTATTTTTCATCTTTTAAGGGAGTCTGACCAACAATGGGGCAGTAGATACACTTCCAAATTCACTAAGTTAAAAAAACAATTAGTTTTCTTTAATAATTTTGTTGTCCTAAATACATATAACAAGGAAAAATCTATAGTTAAGCATTGACTTTCTCGGGTCAATAATCCACTTCTTATATTTTAAAAGAAGATACTAAGTACAACTAGAGGTAGAAAATTCTTATATATCACAATGACTTTCTCATTAAATGGTGATGATAATAGTGGACATGTCTTTTAAAGAAAGATTACATTTGGAGCAAAGGAAAACAGTTCTCAAGGGGGAATGTTGATGAACAGTTCAAATGCAAGAGGCTGATAAGCTATTGGTGAAACAGAAACAAACCAGTTCATTATCAGCAAAGTACATGAATAAATCCTGAGGGGCTATGAATAGCAAAACAAATTATTGTGACCTGCTAAAGTTAATGAATAATATAGGAACATTGTAAAAATAGAATATAGCAAGGCAGAACCAGATTGAAAATAGTCCAAGACAATCGCCAGGGTCTCAGGGGACTTCGAACAGGTTTTTTGATAGCACACACCCAAAACAGAAGAAGGCATCTGAATAAAGACACCCTTATCTTCTATCCCGGGATCATAAATATTGAATCTTGGATTGTAATGGGTTTCTGAAACTTGAAAATCCAGGAATTACTAACACATTTTGCCTTTTCCACTTTACTGTTCACATAAAGCTATATTGCACAAAATTATTCTAATGATATAAGAGGTTAATTGGATAATAAGTTAGAAAAAAAAGGGTTGAGGATATCTTGTGAAAGATTACACATGTAGACATAAATTAAAATCACCTGAAAAATGTTGTAAACATTCACATTCCTAAACCTTATTACTGATCTTTTGAATCTGAGTATTCCAATAGGGGTCTTTGCAATATTTGTACAATCTCCTAAGTGGTTCTAATTTTCTAGCCCACTTTCTGTTTACTTTTAGTCCACCCTGGGTAAATGAGAACCTGTTCTCTTTAAAGCAGGGAAAGGATAGCAATAATTCCCATCAGTCAGCATTTTAAAAATTAATGTTAGCACATGTATATATTCCAAAGTGCATTTTCATAGGGAAAATAAACTGATGTTTTTCTGCCCTTGATAGCTATGAAAAATAATTTATTACAATGTTCCTTTTAATGTCTTTCAAAGACTTGTTTTAAATTATATTTTAAAATTTAGTTATTTTAATCTCATTATGTTTAATTCTCTAAGGCATCTTTTTTCATTAAATATATTGGGGTGATATTGATTAATAAAGTTATACAGTTTTCAAGTGTATAATTCTACATTACATCATCTGTGTGTTGCATTGGTGTGTCTACCACCCTATGTCAAACCTTCTTCCATCACCGTGTATTTGACCCCATTCACCCTTATTATCTCCCCACCCCATTCCCTCTGGTAACCACCATACTATGGTCTGTCTATGAGTTTTTGTTTGTTTGTATTGCTTGTTCATTTGTTTCTTTCAGTTTTTACATCCTGCATGTGAGTGAAATCATACGGTTCCTGACTTCTTCTGTCTGACTTATTTTCTTAGCTTGATAGTCTCAAGATCAATCCGTATCGTCACAAATGGCAGTTTTTCATCTTTTCTTATTGCTCAGTAGTCTTTTATTGTATAGATGTAGCACACCTTCTTTTTCCAATGAACACATTGGTTGTCTCCATGTTTTGACCATTGTGAATAATGCTGCTGTGAACATGAGTGCACATATCTTTGCAAATAAAAATTTTCAAAATTTTTGGGTAGATACCCAGAAGAGGGATTGCAGGGTCATATTGCAGGGTCTCTTTTTAATTTTTTGAGGAAATGTCATACTGTTTTCCATTGTGGCTGTACCAGTTTACATCCCCACCAGCAGTGAGTGAGGGGTCCCTTTTCTCCACAACCTCTCCAACATTTGTTATTACCTGTCTTGTTGATAACAGCCATTCTAACAGGTGTGAGGTGGTATCTCATTGTAGTTTTGGTTTGCATTTCCCTAACAGCTAGTGAATTTGAGCAACTTTACTCATCTGTTGACAATTTGTACATCTTCTTGGGAGAAGTGTCTTTTTGGTCCTCAGCCCATTTTTTAATTGGACTGTTTGTTTGTTTGTTTGCTGTTGAGTTGTATGAGTTCTTTATATATTTTGGAAATCAACCTCTTGTCAGAGCTGTTGTTTATAAATATCTTCTCACATTTGTTTGGTTGCCTTTTGTCCTGTTGACAAAGGAGCCAAAAACATGAAATGGAAAAAAGAAAGCATCTTAGTAAATGGTGCTAAGGAAATTGGAAAGCCACTTGCAAAAACTGAAACTAGACTATGTTTGTCCCCATAGACAAAAATTAACCCCAATAGGTCTAAGAGCTAAATATAAAACCTGAAAAAATAGATTACATAGAATAAAACAGAGGTGCTAAACTTATGAAACTTGGTCTTTGAGAGGATTTTATGAGTTTGACTTCAAAGACAAGGAAAGTAAAAGCAAAAGTAAATGAATGAGACTATAGAAAACTGAAAAGCCATCTTTGTTATTCACTTTAGAATGCTATTCATTTAACAAGAATACATGTTGATTCTGGTTGAATAATTAATATTTTGCTATACCATTGTATGCTTAAATGTTTCAGTTTAGGTCTATTTTATAGGCATTAATAAGATTAACAACAGGACTCTATAGAAATTGCACCACCAATATCCAAAGTGTTATCAGCAGAAGAAACATGACATTAATTCTGATAGGGTTAGAACCCACCAAGGTTCTTTGGAAGTCACATGAACAAACAACATTGGAACTATTTTCAACATTTTGGCGGATGGATATGCTAAAAAACTTGGTTGCAAAGTCCCAACATTTCATTTAAAAAGTAGCTTATTAGGATCTCTACACATATACATGCAGAAAAAAAGTGGTTTTTAAAAATGTATGTACATGCACTCTCTGTGGAATACCAGCTCAAGTTTTCTGATATTAGTCTTTCACTGTCTTTGAGAAATTTTAATACTCTGTGTATGTAATTGATAGAAATACAAATTCTGTCCTGTTTGGTAGAGGTTCAACTATCTTTCTTATACCCTGTGAAAAAACTAGTTTTCCCTATTTGCATATTTATTTCAATATTCCTGATCTATAAATATTTCTGTTTTTTTATTCTTTTTTGAATAAGTTATAACATCTGCCAGGTTCCCATGTAAGTTAAATATAATCTTTAATGTGTATCTTTTTTATATACATGAAAGTTATGATTTTGCCTTTTTCCAAAAGTTATCTTTTTAACAAGTACCATCTAGTGTAAATTGTGTATATTTGAACTTTTATTGACACTAATTACATAACTCAGTGTCAAATATCTGAAGGTTTTATTGTCTAACTTTTAGAGGCCAAGTTATCACAAATATTATATTGCATATTTGATTTCAGCTGCATAAACGGACAAAAAGATACTAGAATTGTAAGTAGCAGAATGGGCATTTATAATTAGGTTTTGATGCAAGGAATTTAACTACTTAGGAATGTTATTAGGTCATGAGGTTCATTGGGATTATCCTTTATTTCATGTCTGCACTTTGACATCCCATTTCTTACAACGTCTATTCCAAAAATGTTCAGCTCCTCCCATAAGCACTGAACTCCAATTCTTCTTTTATGCTTCGCCAAGAATTTGCTTCTCTCTTTACAAACAAAACCAGTGCTACTGGCTGTATGATTTTGAATAATCATAACAGCCCTCAAGTTATTAAAATATAAACAAATTATTAAAATTTATATAAATACATATCATATGCACCAATCTACAAAGATACATATGAAACTGTTTATTGGGATTACTTTAAGCAAATAAATAAGACTGAGGATTGAAAGAGAAGTTTGACTTATAATCTGTGTATTTCTGTCTTCCTTGAATTTTTACTATTAACATATATTGATCGTATATGTTCCTTTAAAAGCAGAAAAAGTGTTCATTTGTCTCAAGGTTTGACTTTTCTTTTGCATCACATGATTAAAAGGAAACTACTGTGCTTTTACAAATTTTCTTTATGCTTGGAAGCTGAAATTGGTTTCTCACCCAATGTGTATCAGGGAAATAACATTGCTTTTACAATTGAAGACCCAATATTTCTGTTATTAGCTAAGGTAAAGTTAAAATATTATATGTGTGCTTTTTAAATACACATGTTCGTACAGTACATGATGACCTAACTACTCTGCTATATACCTGAGACTGAAAATAATATTGAATGTAAACTGTAATTTAAAAATAAAATTAAAACCTTTCTATTGTAAAAAAGTCAAAAAATGTATTTTTAAAAGCTAACACACCAAATTCATTTAAAACTAATATCTTAAAAACACAGCCAACTAGTTTTCTCTCCGATGTATAAGCAGTGCTACAGTAAAACTGTATAATTTCTAAAATCTAAGATTGCCTGTTATGGACATTCTCTCTAAGTGTAGAAACATGGGAAATTATAGGCTCTGCTTCTTTTATTTTTAACTGTAGTTCTTAAATAACAGTCATTCAGGTTTGTTGTTAATTATTGAAATCATTAGCCCTGAAAGTATTATTCTACATTTACTGAGTCAGGCGAAAGAATGACAGAACCAAAGAATATATTAGTCAGTTACTACTATTGACTAAACAAAGATAATATGGTATATGTTTCCTTAATAAGTGGACTGATATTCGGCATACTGTTATTTCCTCTTTTGTCTGATTTTGCATTGCAGATCTCTAAAATTTACTCCCGAATCCTTATTGTCCATCTGGAAACATCTTTGAATACTAAATTATTGCTGTGCCTCACTCTAATGATTCAGTGGACTTATAAATCATTAGAAACACCAATCTGGCTGCTGATGCATTTGAGTAATACATCATCAGAAGAAGGTGCTTAGATGATACATTACTCCAAAGATGGCCCTGCATAGAGTGGAATCCAGGAACGCTTCTCATTACTGCCTGGCGTGCCTGCTTGGAGAGAGGTTCATTGAAAAATACACTCACTCTCTTTTGGCTAAGTTTTCATCTCTCGTTAAATATCTTGTTACAGGACTCCCACTCTAACTATTTGTTCCTAAGAAGCAGACATTCACAAAAAATATATTGTGTTTTTGAGGAAAAAATACTTTCTCTCTTCGTCAACAAATACATTGACATGGTATTTTGAACTTTTATTGAATGTTAATTTTCTACACAACTTAGTGTTAATATGTGCAACCCTACAATACAGAGGTATTTTCATCATCAATATTAATCATCATTTTGTGTGTTCTAAAATAGCAATACTAGAATAATGTGACTCTGGAGACACATTTACAATCACTGTTAACTAGAGCCATATGACTCCTGTGGGAACTGTAGAGTGTTTAATATAGTAATAATTTTAAAAATAAGCTGTCAGGGATCCGTGGATTAATTTGAATCCTATGTAGTTTGAGAGCTATAGTTTATCGATATTCTAATGTTTAGTTATAAACAAGTGTTATTCTATACTATTGATTTTCTATTTGTGAGAAATAGTGTATAATTTTTCTCATACTAATGAATGGGCAATAGGTCTAGACTCTAAAACTGAATAGGGTATTTTTCATTTTAAATAAAAAGAAGCAATCTGGAAAGGGAAATGAGCACACTTATACACTTGTGATATTAATGTAAAATGATACTATCATAACCTTATATGAAAACCATACTCTATGATGTGAAAGGTGTGAAAAATAATATAAATGGAGCCACTGTGGAATGGAATCAAAGCCGCCAGCCCAGAGGAACTGCCTCATACATCTTACTCCTCAAACCTTTGCAGTGTTGGAACGGAGCAAAATGGCTGGGCCAAGGCAACGTCCAGCATCGTATTCCAAGCAACTGTTTGCAAAGCTAACAGGAAAACTGCCACCCTGCCACCCACTGAAAATTAAAGACATTCTTTAGAATTAGACCCTCTATGTACAGCTAAAGAATGACATAGCTTATTTGAACCTGTAGAAACTTCTTCCTTGTCTTATTGATGCCAATAGAAATTCCTTCTTTCACCCATATTATTATTTTCCTTGCTTTTTTCATAACTACCCACTGCCTTCACCTCCTAAACTGAACAGTATTTGAATTTCTGTCTAAATCAGTGCTTACCAGATTTCCAATTCTTTTGGATCCCAAATAAACACCTGTTGCCTCTCACTTTTGCATTTTATTTTTAGGTTACCAAAATAAGTTTGTCGTGATTTTGCAGACTTTTTCACTCTGATAATGCTGTTGCACATTTAGGTATTAATCGTAGATCTAAAGCATCTCATTGCCTTGGATCTCAGAATATATTCACCTTCTGAACCCAAAGAAAAATTTTTCTTTTATTTCCTCGCTCTCCCCAACATAACTCAAACCCACCCTGCCCAATCCAGGACCCAATGACACAATGCATTATATGTAGAAATGTATACTAGAAAGGTACCATAGAAATGTATACTAGAAATCTATATAATCTTATTAACCAATAAATTTAATTTAAAAAGAATATTGTTCTATCTCAGCATAAAAATATTAAAAATTAGAAAGAAACAGGTGGACAGAAAACACATAGTCTTTTCAGGATAAACATTGTCTTCTACTCAAAAAAATGTCTTACCTGTTGATTTACTGTGGACAGTTACAGCAAGTACAGTAGTACTCCAGAAAGTACAGTTCTCAGTAATATGAATAGACAGTGGTAAGTCCTATCATGTGTTCTCCCACAACTGTGGTCCCATGCCCTTCACGGCTGATTTCTTCTGTGTAAGGGAAGAAAATCGACCTGACCCATCCTGCCTGCAATAGTCTAGACCCCATCAAATCTCCTGCCTGGCCATCTCTCTTTTTTTTAAAATAAGCAAAAACTTTCAGGCATGAAACAGCTCAAACCTAGATGAACAACATTAACATTGAATATTTGTTTTATATAAAATCTGAGGACTCTTAATTATCTGATGAATTTTCAGCCCCCCCTTTTTTTTAACCAAGCAGACCTTTTAACATAATCATTTACAAATTCTCCATTTGGTTTATTTTCAAACCACTCAGATCGTTTCCAAGGACAATAGAGGGTGTTTACTTTAAAGCTGCTTGATTAAATGACCTGATAAAGCGATTCTCCCCATCTAAAGAAGCTGTTAGCTTGAAAGGTAAATTCCAATCTTCTTTTTAGATGGCAGAAAATGCTTATGACTTTGAAACTGGCAGTTTTTCCTGCCAGGCCCTGCAGGATATCTCATTATACAAGCTTCAGGAAAGAAATGTAGACTTTTTTTTTTAAGCATAAGAATGTTTTTTACATACAGGTACAATAATACCTCTTTGAGGAATGCTAAACAAATAATTCAAAATACAGGATAAGCTACCCTCAAATATATCCATTAAGATATTGTTGACAATAATAAATTAATAGGAACAATCGAAGTGGCCAAAAACGATATTGAAGGCATAACCCTATGGAACGAACACCTTTCCAGCTAATGTTTTCTCAGTAGCATGTGCGCTGGTTTTCAGTATCGAAATTTTACGTTACATATTTTTTATTTTTGTTATAATGTTTTCAGTCAATAGAGAAAAATATTATATTCATATTTATAACACACAAGAAAATATTTTTAACCAACCAGTATTTGGAATAAATCTCAATACAATCCACATACATGAGTGTCCTGACGGCAGCCCACTCCAAAAAGCTGCTGAGGGCCACTAAGGGCAGGGGGCTGGGGAGCAACCGGCCCTGGGGGACACTGCAGGGGCGCACCGGCATATCGCCGTCATCACCTTTCTTTCAACAATAGCCTGCTGTTGCGTTACCACCAAAGGAGCTTGTAACTGTGCATAGCATGCTTGTAACTGTATGTAACCTTTTATCCATGGTTTCACTCCCCGAAGTTTCAGTTACCCATGGTCAACCAAAAATATTAAATGAAAAATTCCAGAAATAAACAAGTTATGAGGTTTAAGTTGTGAGCTGTTCTGAGTAGTGTGATGAAATCTTTCATCAGCCTGCCCAGGACCTGAATCATCCCTTTGTCCTGTGTATCCATACTGTATACGCTCCTTGCCCATGAGTCACTTAGTAATCTTCTCCATTTTCAGATAGACTATGGAGGTGTCACAGTACTTGTGTTAAACTAACCCTTATTTTACTTAATAATGGCTCTAAAGCCATTCACAAAACATTTTTATAGGGTATTGTTATAACTGTTATATTTTATTATTATTGCTGTTAATTTCTTACTGTGCCTAATTTATAAATTAAACTTTATTATAGTTTTAGTCATATACACACACACATATATATATATAAATATACACATTCACATATATATGTGTGTATATATATACATATATACATAAATGAAAACCACAGTGTTTATAGGATTTGGTATTATTCGGTTTCATACATCCACTGAGGGCTTGGAATGTATCCCTCTTGCATAAGTGGGGACTAAATCATTCACATGTTGATATTTTCTTCAGATATTCTTATTTATAAGCTAAAACATGTTAGAGCTATTGCTAAGCCCCTTCTCATACTAGTTCCTCATTCTTTTCCCAGAGGTAATGAATATTATGAAGTTAGTGTCTATCATTCATATGCATCTATAGTTATATTTTATACACACACACACACTTGTAGGTAAGTGGTGTTTTGTGTATCTTTAAAATTTTTTTAAAGATTTTATTTATTTATTTTTAGACAGAGGGACAGGCAGGGAGAAAGAGAGGGAGAGAAATATCAGTGGTGGTTGCCTCTCACATGCCCCCTGCTGGGGACCTGGCCCACAACCCAGGCACGTGCCCTGACTGGGAATCGAACCTGGGACCCTTTGGTTCGCAGGCCAGTGCTCAATCCACTGAGCCATACCAGCCAGGGCTGTGAATCTTAAAATTACATAAACCCTTGCTGGGTGGCTCAGTTGGTTGGAACATCATCCCATACACCAAAGTGTTGCAGGTTGGATTCTCGGTCAGGGCACATACCTAGGCTGCGGGTTCAATGCCTTGTCAGGGTGTGTACAGGAAGAAACTCATCATTGTTTCTCTCTCACGTTGATGTTGCGCTCTCTCTCTCTCAACTCAATAAACATATCCTCAGGTGAGGATTAAAAAATTATGTAGCTATTATACATATATATTATAATTTGTTTTTACTCAATATTAATTCTTTGCAATATCTCCATGTTGCTATGTATAAATCTACTTTATTCATTTTTAACTAGCATCGTGTTATGAGAACAAACTATTTGCCCCATATGAATGACTAATTTTCATTTTAGAGCATTTTGATGGCACAATAAGCATTTTTACACACGTCCCTCCTTCTATGATATATTCTTATATGTAGAGTTGCTGGGTTTTAGAAAATAACATAACATTAACTTGACCAGTTATTGACAAGCCGCTCTCTGAAAGTGGTTGTGCTGCACCGATATGGCACTTTTACTAGCAATGTGCAAGATCAAACTCCCCTCCAACCTGGATAGCATCTGGCACTTTCAGTGGTTTCAACTAATTTCAATGTAATGTGTGGGAACTGTAACTCACTGTTGTTTTAATGTGTACTGGCTTGATTATCAGGGATACTGACCAATATACTTAATTTGCATAATTAAAATATAGTTAGTATATTCACCATTTAGATATACACAATATCATATATAATGTGTTGTTTTCGTTTAACTTAATAAAGATCATGTTTTCATGTTATTAAAAACTTTAGAAATTGTGACCTAGCTGGTGTAGCTCAATGGATTGAGCACGGGCCTGTGAAGCAAAGGGTCGCTGGTTTGATTCCCAGTCAGGGCACATGCCTGGGTTGCAGGCCAGTTCCCAGTAGGGGACACATGAGAGGTAACCACATATTGATGTTTCTCTCTCACTCTTTCTCCTTCCCTTCTCCTCTCTCTAAAAATAAATAAATTAAATATTAAAAAATATATAAAAACTTTAGAAATTAAAGTTGATGATTTGATTTCTTCCATACTCTGTCTGTGACCACTTTTTTATTCAGTTAACCATTATTCAACTTGGAAATTTCATAGTTTCTCTATAGCAAAAGAAATAGTTTATAATCTTTTTAAAATTTTTATTTATTGACTCCAGAGAGAGAGAGAGAGAGGAAGAGTTTATTTAGTGACATAAGATATTATCACATCAAATGCTCTGTATATGTGTATGTATAAATACATGATAGATATGTGAAAATGTAATTTTAATATATGAAGAAATAACATTAAGTTATATTTTTGTGTTCTACTCACTGTTAATTGCAAAGGTAATAAGGTTTTAGAGAACAAAATGTGGAAATTAAATTAAAGGCTAAATTAATAGTTGACATTAGTAATGTTATAAATATAAACTATAACAAAATGAATTTCTCCTTTTAGTTAGGTATATTATAATATCTCTTAAATTAATTTTTAATAATACATTTATATGTACAATACAACACACATGAATAAATATAATTCTTTCTGCTGACATGTGGAATTTTCTTTGGTTTGGAAGAAGTATCCTAACACTTACGATTTTCTTTCTCCAAAGGCAGTAGTTTGACTCTTTCCCAAAAAGACATTTTCCTTAACTTCCTTTTGGATTATCTAGCTCTTGAGTTTAAATTTAAAGTTTAAAAGAATCATTTGATTTTAATAACTTTTATGTGTAGTGCTCCATTGAATTTGAGCTTTAGCACATAGAACTACTTTTCCATAAGGTGATTTCTAGTAAATCCCTGTGTGTAAAAGCAAGATAAACACACATCACTGAGTTTGTTATTGCAATTAAATTATTGGATTTTTACATTTGAATATGTTTTGAGCATTGAAAAGCATGAAGAGTCTGTTTTCTCATGTTGGTCATGGACACTTTTCTGACACTTAATAACTTGAAATAAGCCTGCCAATATTCTTAAAAGTCTGAGAATATGAAAATGCTACATATTCAATATAGAGAAAAAGGACTCAGTAAACCACATTTGCTTAATAACAACATAGATAAACACTCACAGAATCCACTTTGTAAAGTCTAAATTCTCATTTAATACACTCTAATTTTTATTTTTCTGTTAAAATATTTACTCCTTCATACATTTCTTTACATAATGCTTCACTTGTTTTGCTCCAACCAACAAACTAAATTTGCTTTTACTAAAATATTTTTTCAAAAGACCATCTATGTAGATTACTAAACATCAGCTATATACACTCTGAGACAGGTACTACTGAGAAATACAGATTTTGGCATAAAGTGGGTACTTGAGTTAATTCATCTTGTCATATATGTAGTTATTCATTTTTCAATGTCATTCGCTTATCTGAAAATTTACTTGAAGTTATTCAAAAGTATGCGTTCACTTGATCAAACGCTGTTATGTGTTAGAAATCATGCTGAGCTTGAAGAAATCGTTGAGCCCCGTGACCCCTGGTACAGTGACCATTGATAGACAGTGTGAACTTCTCAGGGGATGTACTCAGCATTACTGAATGCATTTTTCTCAAAACTTACATAGGGACTCCATTACAACCAATATTTTCCATGAAGACAGACACTTCATTGACTCTGTTCTTATTGCAATTTTCTGAGTGTGTGTGTGTGTGTGAGAGAGAGAGAGAAAGAGAGAGACAGACAGACAGACAGACAGACAGAGTGGGGAGAGAGAGAGAAAGTGAAAGTGATATATGGCAGGTACTTTTATTGGTCACAGTGAACTCAACGTAGCTATGAATCGGTATGTGAGCAGTAAATTCTCAATTGGTGTTAGAATTCTGCCCTCTGAATAATATATTAAATTGAAGAAATACTAAGAACAAATTAAATATTGTTTCCTTTTGGTGGGGGAAAGGACAGTAACAAAACATATTCATTAAAATTATTCAGGGATAATAATTTTATGAGAAAAATTGGAAGAGAGATAACATTTATTTTTAGAGTTATGATTTTTGCTAGGCAGGTACTATGGTAAGTAACCCCTCGAAAGGACTTATGTGGTAGGTGTTATGTGTATTAAGAAAAATTAAGCTACACATCATAGTACATATGGCTAGTGTGGCATAGTGTTCATCTCAAACTATTTTTGCTGGTAGAGAATTAATTTTATTCCCTTTTAAACTTAATTACAGAGATACTTTAAATCTCTAAAGCAAATAATTTAAGTAATAACAAAAACTATATTTCTTAGAGAGAGAAAACTATCTCCTACTTACCTGAGAATTAATCGTACTAATTCTCTTTTCTGAATGGGAAGTCTGTTATCCTTCCCTTCAATGTGGAGTTGGGCTGAGATTGAGGCTGGCATTGCACTAGACGCTGGCACGAGTTTTTCACATGCCACATAAGAATTAAGCTTTGTTGTTGTTCTTGTTGTGTTATTCTAAATATATGTATCCAGTTGCATTTCTTCTTTGACTTCAAACTACATGAATATTCACAGTGTCTTCTCCATGCGGGACCTGGCACAAGGCACTCTGCGTTGCCTTTGTGGAGTACAGAGACTGATGATACCACTGACTTAGTGGAGGCTCATAGAACTTGAGACAAATGGACAAAAGGGAAATAATTCTGACTTGGTTGATAAAATGGTCTCTATCTTTTCTCTTTCTCTTTCTCTCTTCATTTTAGAAAAATGGCTTTAAATTAAATTTTGAAAAGACAGATTTTAAAAAGGCAAATATCAATGAATTAATATGTATTTAATTTCTACCATGATTTAGATTGTGTTGAAGATACCGATCTACATAAGTGAAAGTACAAAAATATCAGACTGCAGAATTTCCAGGGACATTAATTGGGGGCTCTTTGAATGCAAAAAACAGAATTCTGTTTGTACTAGTTTTAAATAAGAAAGCTCACCAAGAATCTCACAAATTTTTAGAAGCTCAAATTCAGGATATATCACAAAGCCTTAGAAGAGATTAGAACCAGAAATTGGAAACATCACAATAAATGTGACTGCCTTTTGTTTTTTAGGACTTGAAGATTTGTTGCATCTTTTATTTGTTTTTGAGATCTGATTCAAAATTTTATTCTCTTTCTTTCTAAAGGGCATCTTTTACTGCTGACCTCCAGCTCAGTACAGATAGTCTACGTTCTAAGTGCTAATTTCCAGCAGGGAAAATATGGTGGACGAAGCTCAGAGCAGGAAACCATCCTTGGGTAGCATCTATTAGCCATGAGTGGGAGTAGGGCCAGGTCATACAGAGCTATCACTTCTTGGCCATAGGTGCTGAGAGTTCTCTATAAAACTATGGATCATAAAGAGGCAATAGTCATGGGTCACTAAATCCAGAACATTTAATCATTTTGTTCTGAGCTGTCTAAATTACATAGCCTGGCCTGGGCTAATGTGGCTCAGTGTATTGAGTGCTAGCCTGTGAACCAAAGGGTTGCTTGCTGGTTCATCCCAGTCTAGGGCACACACCTGGGTTCCGGGTCAAGTCCCCAGTAGGGGGCGCATGAGAGGCAACCACAAATTGATGTTTCCTTCTCTTTCTCCCTCCTTCTCTCTAAAAGCTAAATAAATAAAATCTTTAAAATAATAAATAAATAAATTGCATAGTCTGATTTATTACATGATTTAGTTTGGATGACACCTAAAATAATTTTGCTCATGAAATGTAATTTTTTAAAAATAATAGCACCTACTGAATTCAACAAAAGTTTCTAAGTTGCTAAGATAGTTGAAGCTGGTCTTTGTGAGTAGGAATAGTCTGACTTGTTTCATGGGTGTGCCAGTATGAAATACTATAATGGAGTTACAAAACAGCCTAGGGGTACAAAACATCAGGGAGTCTATTTTGATGACTCAAAACACAGTGGCCAAATTGGAAATAAAATGGCTATACTTCCTTAGTATGAAGGAATTAGAAGAAGCTTGTGTCTGGAATTAAACTTTTGGAAAAAAGAAACTATAAGGAAGTAAAACCTCAGATGGTGAGATTCTGTCACAGTGTTACCATTCAACAAATCTGTCTCCCTTGAGTCCTACAGGTTCAGCTGTGAGAAATGATCCTGATTTAGTTGGAAGGTCTGAAGAATTCTGCTTTATACCTTCTAGTTCAGAGTTGATCCCCCTTGGACTTTCTTTATTTACCTGAATTCCCCAGAAGATATAAGCATCAGAAAATAGATGACAGCCAAGACTTAGGTTATGATAATAGTTTTCAAAAATGATTATTAAGAGACTGGGGTTGAAAAGAGGATTATAACATATGTTAAACTAAGATATTTAATCTTTTATGAATGCAGAATTTCTCAGCAGTTCAGACACCTGTGCAATCAAGATGCTGTGAAATTTCTTTGAACTCTCCTAATTTGGGTTTGGTGCAGCCCATTTGTTTAAAATGTTTAATAACTTATGCACTAATTACTTGTTTAAACCCACACTGACTGGCAAGTTTTCTGTTACTACTGATAAAATATAGATCATCCTGAATATTTATGTATAATTTGCATATGAGTGACATTTATGGTTAACACAAAATTTGTTAGTGAAATAAAATTTTTTTAAAATGACTTCATATGTTCTACTGAACTGAATAGTAGAAGCCATTAATCAAAGAAACTCCTTTTGTTCTTAATTTTACGGCAAAGAAATGTATAAAGACAACAATAAATATTTGGTCCATCTTAGGCTTTCATTAAAGACCGTTTTTTAATGAGCCAGATAATTTCAGAACCCCAGCTACTGTGATGAAGTTAAAGATTTTAAGAACTTCCTTACCACTTTCATATCAAGAGCTTAAATATGTTTCTGTCTTATCAAATTCATTCTTTTATTTTATAAACTGTTTTGTAGGACTTTGTGTATTTTTAAGGAATAAAAATGTTCAAGTCTACTTCGTCATCCTTTGCAAATTGTAGAGGACTTTACTTTCCTGTTAAACAAACTGAAGCTTTAACTCATTCATTCTCAACTTACTAATGAAAGACAGGTTTCAATCCTCTGAAAAAATAAATGACCATCGTTATGTCCCCCAATCTCTTAGCTCTTTAGATCAGGCCTTTATTCACCATGAGTTAGATGGCCTATGATGATCCTGAAGTTAAAATTGTAAATAAATTTCTATGGCTTCACTTATTTATCTTGAATTCCTCTCTGACTATCATTTCCTTAGTAGGCTAGATTTTCTCCAATTATGTTTTAGTTTTCGACAATACTAATGTCTCTACTACATATTTCTTTGTTAGGCTCTACTGGTAGTGCCCACAGTAATACTCAACTCAGAAGGTGGCAATCTTTGCACTGAAGATCTCTGAAATTCTAAGAGTCTTTCTACATTCTACCATAATTTTAAAAATGAGATCCTACTTTTGGGAGGAAATATTTCTTCACTTTACAAAGCTTGACTTATGACTGGGTCAAGTAAAGGGTTCAGAAATTTTGTGTTTGCAAATGTGAGTCCATTGATAAGTAAGGCAGGAAAAGGTGCTCTTTCTCCTATGAATACTCAGAAGAGTGAAGAATCATATCTGATTACCATAGGCATGATATGTATTCTGTCTAGAATGTAGAAAATGCAAATAATGACATGAAAACAGAATCAGTAGAGATGAAGACTGAAAAATATGTTAGTTTTTTTTAGTATTGTCCAGGGGAGAAAATGATCTCATTTTGAATAACTGGTCTCAGTTTCATGAATATATACAGAAGGGATAGAAGGATGATTCATCAGCACATAAAGAAGGATAAAAAAATATCATCTACCTTAAGTCAGCCCACCTACATCTTTAAGTGCTTTGTCTTTCATTCCTGTGTGTTTTATTACAGATTATCCCATGTCTTAGCCCTCATATGTAACTTTTAGGCTATCATTGTTATTCTTGCTTAACACTGTTTAATATTGATTTGTCAGTTTATTTACAGAGGGTAATATACTTTCAGACAGCTAATAATTGAGTTTTGAATCTATCAGGTTGAGGGAAAAGACCATGAATTAATGGTGAACACTAACAAGATAATGTGGAACATTAACTCCTATCTGAAAAATTATTACCTGGAATTTCTAAAAAAATAAATAAATGAGTTAAGAGAGGTCTACTTTATTTTGTTTTTGTTTGTTTAGTACCACCTAGATGAATTTGCATAGCAAATTCACTAAGCAATCATGTGATTAGAAATCTTAATATTGAGTCCCATTAATCTCCCCTACACAGCACCATGGTGCAAAACAGACAGTCTCCTTTGCAGTGGTTTAATAGATTGGATTTATCTCTAGTTCTACTCATAAATCCTGTGTGTACTACTTTGGAATTCCAGCTTTTATTGGATAGAGATTGACTTTGTCGGGTTTTGAACTGGGGGATGCCCTGGCCTATTTCTCCTATTCTTTATGTCTGGTTTCATTAAGTGGAATACTACAAGGAGATATAGGGCTTAGAGAAAATTTTAAAGAAACTACCAAGACATAGCAAAATTACAAATGAAGCAACACCACTTCACTTGGACATAGAATAAACTAAAAAATGGCAAGTAGGCATGTGATAGAAATGTTTCAAGTAATTTTAATATTTTGTTAAATGTTCTTATTTTGGAGAAATGTAACTGAATCTACAGCCTTTCTTTTCTGAACAAACCAACACTTAAAGAAAATAACCATATTAAGAAAAAATAAGTTGGTATGAATTAAATACTAAAACATGTATGTTTACATACTGCTGTATTTGATCTTCTAGAAATAAGTATATTGTGCTGTTGAATCAAAACTCATAGTAATTCCTCAAGGATGGTTTATACTGTCCTACCAAAAGACAATGCATTGAAATTACAATTATCTTTTTACATTTAATGTCTGAAAAATAAATTAGTTTGCTCTGGCAATAATTTGCTTCTTAATAGTAATTGTACTTTATTCATAAACCATTAAATTATTCAACTGAGTAGTGAATTGTAAGTAGTGTACATGGCTAAATGACAAGAAGTAAACTTCTAAACACTATCAAAATATGGCAATGGTTTCAGCTGGACTGGCATTTTAAAACTAGAGTATTTCCTCTTCAAAAAGTTGCTGTGATGCCCTGGAAAAGAACAGATTGCCTTCTGGAAAATAGACAGTGTAAAAATTTATAAATAAGGTAGTTTTAGAGGTGGTACTTTTAAATGCACATCATAAAAATATGGCAAATATAAATAGAATGAGAAATATAAAAATTAATATATTAGCATAAAAGTTTTGAACAAAATTGTTGAAGTTACATATAATAAGTAACATTATATCACAAAGCAGACTCTGGAACAAACAGGAAATTCTTGCTTAGCGTATTCAAGCTGAAGGTCATCCGAAATTGGAAGTATTTTTCAACTACCACATACAAGGGACAATTGTGTTGCAGTACAAGTTTTAGTGCATGTCCGGAGCCTTAGAAGATTTTTTTTCTTCTTTAGATGTCTATGGTTTACAATAGCAAAATGTGCTCTTTAAATGTGTGTTGTCCCAAGACTTTATATATGATTGTCACAACAGTGCTTGGAGAGGGGTACATTTTGATCTATTTTCAGTTGTTCGGCTTTGAAACATAATTAATTTATTAATTATGCCCATAAGGCACGGTCCTCAGACTGTTTCCTTTCTAATCATGGTTGAGCTTCTTTTTTAGTCATTTTCTTCTTTTCTGATTCAGACCCCTCATAAGCTCTCAACATTGATGGCAGATATTTACACATTTTCTTCTTTTTTTATCAGTATGAAGTTAGTACCGAAGCTGTGTTACTATTAAATGTCATAATTACATCCTATTTTACTCTACTTCTCGGTGCTTTGCTTTACCTTTGCTACATTTCAAATCCTTCTTTCATGTCTTTTCCCTCCCTTCCTTTATTTCTTTTATCTTTCTCCTTTTCTTCCCTCCCTTTCTTCCCCCTCCCTCCCTCCGTCCCTTCCTTCCTTTAATGAATACTTATGAAGGCACTCCATTAAAAACTACTTAAAATAGGAAAGCTGTGTTGAACATGGCATTATAGTTATTAGCCTCACTGAGTTTAGAGTCTACAATATGACCTAATAAGCAATTACAACACAGATTTCTAAGTACAAAACTAGTAGACGCAGACTGTGAATAGAGTTAGGAAAAAAGTATCCAAGGTAGCGAAAAAATGACCGTACAAGGAGAACTTCTGTGTGTTGATATAAATTTTGATTATCCAAGGGCAAATGAGATTAAGATAAGCGAAGTCTGATGATGAGAGTTCAAGAGGAAAGGATAGAGAGTAGGGGAAACTTTTCGCAAACCGGATACGTAACAAGATTAAAATGAGAGAAAAATAGGGAAAGTGCCTCAGTAGGAGCTACAGTGGCATTTTCATTAAGAAAAGGGACTGGGAGTTTAGTGTCCATGGATTTGTATTTTGGATGGAAATCAAGAATGACATAGATCTGAAGAATAATTAACCTCCATGCTTCTGGTTGCATGTGCCCAGGCAGGGTTTGGTAAATGAAAGCATTTCTCGAGGCTTTGTTCCAGGTCTATTTCATTGTAATTCTGAGGAACTCATCCCAGATCTGCAAAAGATTAGTCAGTTCTTAGTGCAAAGATTAGCTCCCATTGTGTCCAAAACAGGATGGAAACATTAAGACCTCTCTGGAAGATTTCAATTCTGGATTGATTTGATGTTTGGTCATTTACCCTCTTAGGGGGTGTCTGAGGTTCTTAATCTTTCATTACAATATCTTAAAGTTATTTTTTCATCTTCTTCAGGATTGCTGTTGACCCAATAAGTTGCAACTGGTTATAAAATATAAGTACTTCCTTTTGTTTGTGTAACTAAGTGGTTTTGTAGGCTCTTATTTTTGAAGCTATTTATTAGGTAAGCTATAAGCTTATAGTTAGATATCTATTAAGTTATTAAAAAATGAAAATAAATTATTTCTAAACTAAATATAGCAAGTGATGAAATTCTGTTGAGAATGCTCTTTCTATATCCTACTAAAAAGGCAGGCTGCTCTACAATATATAATTCTTGGCAGTGTTGTAAAATTCCTGTTGAGTGTTGTTTGTCTCAATTTGAGGAGTGGAATTTCTGAAACTTAGATTTTATTTTTTGCGGTTTGTAATTGTTTTGTTATTTTTATTTATCACACCCTGCTGTTGGTTGTTCTCAAAAAAATAAAGGGCCAGTATTTCAATATCTTAGGTAATCAGTCTGTGATTTCAAACTGATGTTTATTGGTAGGGATTATCTAATTTCCCTAATATTGTAAAAGACCATGGTATTTTACAACCTGGCCAAAAGAAATTGCTGACTAAGTTTCTTTGCTTGACCAAGCTGTAGTCAGGCTCCTGAACCCTCTTGTAGACTTATCTGTGCATTCGCTTGCCAATCTAATTTTCCCAAGAACCGCCCTTCCCTTCACATCTGACCATCTTCTGTATCTGGTCAGCTTCCTCATCCTCTATCATTCCCCAGGTGATGTCTTCAGCAATAATCTTGTGTGACCAGTTTAGCCATAGTCTCCCCTTACCCTGGACATTTCCTCTTAGTAATTTTGCATCCAACTCCCCACCCCTGTCCTTGGCTATAAATTCCCACTTGTCCTTCCTGAATGAGGAGTGGAGTCCAATCTCTCTCCCAACTCCGAGATCCCATTGCAGTGACCCCTGCACCTATTGCCATGGTCCCCCTTGAATAAACTCCACTTTACCATCTTCAACAGGTGTCCTAAATAATTTTGTTTTTTAACATTGTCACCGTGTTTTTCTTTACCAGACTTGTTTCAATTCACTTTGCTGCTCCTGTGTGAAGTGCAATTTGCTTAAACCTTATTTTTGTTTTCAAAAACCAATGCGTGTAGGAGCAAACAGTCTTACAATAAAATATAAATACATTGCCTTTTACAGAAGTAAACCACTTTGCTGCCAAAGTCTGCAGTCATTTAAAAGTATACATATAATTTAAAAACAAACACCGGCACAGCATTAAACAAACAGCAAACACTCTTTGCAAGCTACCAGCAACTTCCTTCAGAAAAATGAGAACAGAACGTAGAATCCCCAGGAGCACTGATTATCTGAGCTTCACCCCAGATTTTAGTGTAGTGCTTGCAGGAAATGTTCAAAGTAAATATAGATTCATTGTTAAGTCTAGCATTTTAAAGCCCTAAATCAAATTGAAAGAAATATTTTTCATTGAAGAACCCAAGAGAGTCTAAGC
>PVKM010021653.1:0-22406 GCA_004027735.1 Carollia perspicillata | reverse complement strand
ACAGTGAGGAGGTGTGCATGAAGGGTAGCTCTCAGATCTGTAGAATCCTAGAGATCCTTTTGTGATCTCCACAAGACACAGGATCCATGGCATGAGAAAAGTTGTCCTACTGTGGAAAAAGGCACTAAAAATATGTGATTTCCTTCACTGAGTTAAATGATATTCAATCCCTCTCCGACTTCTCCTCATACCACAGGGAGTTAGAATAAAGCCATAACCTGCCCACTTAGAGTAACACGTAAGTTAAATGGAAGGACCAGCGTCTGGTTTACTGTGAGAGAAGGCAAAGCTCTAGTACCTTAAGGGACAATGCTGGAAGTTAACAGTAGGTGCAGGCAGAGGGGCAGGGATAGATAATGGAAGGAGCCTGTGCCCTATTCTTCAGCCTCCTTGCAACTACATCATCTCAGCGGGCACCCTCCGATCCAATCACACAGAGCTAGCTACAGTTCCTCCACTGCACCACGCACTGCTGTGTCTTGCACAGTTACTCCCTCTACCCAGAAGGGCCATCATCACTGTGTCTGTGTAGGACTGTCTCCTCCTGCGCAGCCCCTAGTTCACTCGGCCTCCGTGCACACAGACAGGGCACCCCGTGCTCAAGCCCCTTCCTTTCCCTCTGTCAGAAAATTGTTGAACTATATTGACTTTGTTAAGACATTTCATCAGTATTTTTAGGAAAATTCTTCTTTAAGATATACTATCCTACAATGTCTATGAGGGCAACAATGCCCACAGCAGAACAGCACACCCCGCACCTCATCCTCGGTGATCTGAATGACAACATAGCCAGACACCCTCACAAAGAAAACTCTCAAAACTTAACAAATCTCCTCTGAAAAGCTTTCCCTGTGGCTGTTCCCACTCTGTCTCAGATGCAGGCTCCATCAGGGCACCTGTCGTATGGTTTTGTAGGTATTCGATCATATGCCTATCACCCCACAATGAAGGGGAAACACTTGGAGAGGAGAGACTGTTTCTTCTCACCTCTGTAACTCCAGTGGTCAGTATTGGTAAACGGTAGATGCTCCGTACATTTTTGTCGAAGGAATGAATAAAAAAATTCATATGTGGTACCCAATGGATGGCTTTGCACATAAACAGAATTTATTAATTAAATTAACAATCAGAGGTATTGGCACTTTTATACCACCCAGTTTGGATAGTGTGTGTGTGTCTGTGCATTTGTGTGTGTGTTTCAAAATATTAATGACAAAATTCCAAATTCTAAGTGAGGACATTTTTATCTTTCACTAATGTGTCTTGCTAGTTTTTAACACATTGTAGATGCTCAGTAAACAATTTGCTAAATGAGTAAATGTGCGAATTGGAACAAAGAAAGCGTCACTATTGCTTTTCTTTATAGGCCAGAAACACTGAGACTTGTTTTCTCTAATGGAGCTTAGAGTAGTTGAAAAGTCTGTCTGCATTGTGATTAATGTTTGAGAAAATGTGCTCCCTGATATAAAAGAAAAATATCTGTCCTATTAAGACACTACAAGTAGGGACACTGAGAAGGGTAAAAGTCCATAATATTTGGGACAGAATAAAATGTTGCCCTTGAAGTTAAAGGATTCCCCCTTCCTTTTTTTTCCACTAAGATCATGTTTCAGAAAAGACCATTTGTAAACTATGACACTGATTAAATGTTTCCTTTGGCCTTTACATTGTGCTATTAGCAGAAATGCTGATTAGCGGAGGTAACTCAGAACCTTGGCTGTACTCCACCTTCACCAACAAAGAGTCGAGGCTACAAAAATACTTGAATGCAGGGCTTCTGGTTTCCAAAAAGAAAATCAGTGTCCAGGAACAGTTGCTAGGTCATCCTGAATTTATGCACCTTGAGAGTCCATCAGTTATAGTTGGCGGTAGCCATGCATAGTCCTCATCGTGAAGACCTCATTTTGTTCCTTACATGCAATTCCTTACGACCAGAAAGTAAGCTGACAGGTGGGCCAACAGAAATGGTTTCCTGATAACCCTGAGGCTCCTCAGACTTCTTCAATCAGAAGATTCAAGCACTCCAGTCATTCCAGGTTTCCCTGCTTTGAATTGGTATGAGATGAGCAGACTCTACTACAGGGTTTTCGTTCCTAAGATCAGGAAATCTTTTTTCGACAAGAACTTTCAAAACATTGGCATTAGGTTTGATGCGGAAGATTGTGTCTTCCTCTAGTTACAGTGCATATGAAATGGTAATGAATGAATATTTGTGCTCGTTGGGGCCAAAGGACATTGCTGGGCTGTTTTATACCTTAAGTATTAAAGGCATAATACCTGAGGCCTATAGGATTTCTGAGGACCTAAACAACCATCTAAAAGTTGAAATTAAAATTTAAAAAAAAAACAAAGCTATTCATTCACAAATGCAAAAAGGGCAAACTGAGATTAATAAATGCTGAATTCTTTCCAAAATGTAATAATATTTCAAATTTATCTAGTGTTAAATTTAGAATTCATGAAATTGTCATTATATCTGAAAGCAATTTGTAGGCTCAATTTTTAACAATTTGAAGACATTAAGAAATCATAGTCAATCTTAATTTGTATTATTCATAGCCAAATAATTTTAAACACAAGATTATAAGCATCGATTTTATAAAATGTCTAGAAATTATAATATGGGATGCGGTGCACTTCATTATATTTGATATCATATGCACTGGAGGAGAGACTGTGGTCAATGGAGGTGACTCAACCCCTCAACAATCCTATTGCTGATGTTGGAAAAGGACCCAGGACCTGGACACATCTCCTACCTTCTCATACACACTTCTCTTCCCAAGGCAGCCCATGAGGCCGGAAGCAGCAGTGTGGGCGAGAGAGCCCTGGATTTGCAGTCAAACACCCAGGCTCCAGTTTTGGTGAGCTATCTCCTTTGTTATAGGATTTCAGGGGCTGAGGTTCATCAAGACCAATGGGCTCCATCTGCAAAAAGGGGAATTGAGGTGATTAAATGAGATAGTCCATTCGGCTGCACTAGCTGAAACTCCCATTTGTAGGGCAAAGCAGGCTATCAGCAGGGTCAGCCTACTGTATGGAAGCATTTTGCAAAGTGTAGGAGATTTCAGGCGTCAACATAAGAAACAGTCAAACTGCAGAGAATTTTCATGGGTTTATTTGAACCAAACTGACAATAGCCAGGAAACAAAATCTCAATAAGTTCAGAAAATGCTCTGGAGAATGGCAGTTCTGCAGTGTATTTTATACATTAGAATCGGAGGAGACGTAAGGAGGGTTGCATGAAATCCGTTGGTGGTAGATTAAGAGGGCAAGACAAAGCAGAGCTAATTTCTGGGATTGGATAAACAGGCAAACTAGGGAAACACACACTTCCTCTTCCTTGGTGGGTACACCTAGCTAATGACGAACATTACAGCACAGAGATGTGGTATGCAGGCAACGAGATAACGATGAAGGGTTCTGTGGTCTTCCTGGTCTTCCTCTAGTGCTGGAGGTTGTACCTTCGGGGGTCTGGAAAAGGTTCCTCTGACATTTCAAAGGTATGTTATCTTAGATGCAAAAGGCCACCAGACAGGCTCACTTAAGGTAAAAATTGACCTTTTTCAAGGAAGCTACAGGCCTAGTTCGTGACTTCCTGTCATATCTTGCTTTTAGTTAGGAATTTGTATGTTCAGATCACCCTATGCGGGTTACTTTTGGTCTCTGAGTTTGTAAGGCCCACCATACACACCTCTCCTGAGCTTGTCCCCTTTTCTGTCCACACAGGGATTACGATTCAGAGAGAAATAGAAAAGAAGGAAAAGGGAGAGAGAAATAAGACCCTGGCCAGTGCTTGAATTTACTCAGAACTAGGTTCTGAGTAAATTACTCAACTTACTCAAATTTACTCAGAATTTACTCAAATTCTAGGTTCCTTACAGCCCAGGCAGCTCTCTGACCCCTGGTCTGGCACGTCTGTGTCCACAGGTGTGCCCCCTCCCGACATTCCCCAAGCTGTTGTCACACAGAGGTTTGGATAGGACCCTTCCGTACCCGCAAAGCCAAAAGAGTTATTACTTTGAGTCCTTGTTTACCCACCTCTCTCCTTCAAAGCAAATAGAACAGTGGGGCCTGAAATATCCTCTCCCAGGGAAGTCCAGCGCTGCAGGCTTCCATTTGCATTGCGGGGTTAACAGGTTCAGAATTTCCGATAGCCTGTAACAGTTCTCACACCCACCTCTGTTTAAAACTCCACAATTAGTCAGGTAATGACTATATATCAATGCTATATTTACTTTGCCTTGGACAGACTTTCTTCTTTTTTAAGTTTGCAGCTTGTAGAAGCACAGTCTTGCCAACTCGATATTTTCTTTTATTTTCAGATGACAAGGTATTATGTACAGAAAATCATAAGGAATCCACAAAACCACTATTACAATAAACAGGTTCACATGTTTATAGAATACAAGATCGGTATAAAAATATCAATTGTATTTCTCTACATTAACAATGAAAATCCAAAAATAAAATTAAGAAAATAATTCCATTTCCAGAATAAAATATTTAGTAATGAACTTAAGACTTATGCACTAAAGACTGTAAAACAGTGTTGAAAGAAAGCTAAAATAAATAAAGACATCCATGTTTATGGATTGGAAGCCAGCTTGATTTTAAGACACAGACTGGGGAGGCGGCAGAGCAGCAGGGAGGGAACCCCGAATAGGGAGGAGTCTCCTCCACTTACGGGGAGGAAGATTAGTCCCTTATCTTGTTAGACTGCTTTACAGGTAAAGGATTAGCAATATTCAGATAAAAGGTCCGGAGGCTATCACAGGAAGCTTTTCAATGGGCTGTTTTGCCAGGACAGGAACTGTTTTGAGAGTAAGGCTCCTCCCTGCCACATTTTCTTTCTTCACTTTAGAAGCTTCCTTCCACTTTCAGCTTTGGGTGAGGGGATGGTGGTGGGAGCATCAAAGAACTTTCCAGAAGGTTCTAGATTTCCTTAGAATCCTCTGGTTTCACACTTTCTGGGTTATGGAAAAGGAAAATGAGAACAAAAAGAGAGGAAAAAAAGGGAGAAGGATAAAGGAAAATCAGCTCTGCAGTCTGGTAACACCCACTTGGTTGTGGCTCCTGGCTGTTGAGGGTCGCCTGCGAGTGTTTCCCGAAAGGCATGGACTGTGACCACCCTGATGTAGATTAATTCTTTCCTCTTATAAAGTTGAACTACAGTATACTTAATGAGGGAGAAATAGGATGTGATTTTTCCCCTTCAGAATCGCTGCAGTATGATCTGCAGAATGATTAGCGTGGCTCAGCCTCAGTTGGGATATTATGGCTTAAATTATTCCTATTAGTTTCCAGCTGACCTTGGAACACAAACATTACATCTGATTTCAATGAAACTTTAGACTTTGTTGTTCTCAGTCAACTAATGAAACAGTTGAACCTTCCCATGACTTGCGGTAATTATAATAAAGGGTAAGTATTATCACGAATAATGCAAACCGATTTACAAGACGGCAAAGTGATAGACTGGAAGTTGTGCACAAAGACACTGAAGATGAGAATGGAGAAAAAATGCGGGGCCATTCCAAAGGTTGAAGCGTTGCTGCTGAAACACAACCTCGCCCGGCAGCATTACTTTGTACAGTGAGTTTTGGCACAACTCACTGGTTACAAGAAACATTATGTTAACAGGAAAAGCCACTTTAAAAGTCTGTTTGATGCTTAAAGCTCTCAAGTACACTCTAAATGTTTAAACCAATACTCCAAACTGATTAAAGCATTTATGGAAAATAAAAGTGTTTTGCTAGAGGGGGGAAAGTTGAGGGGCCTTGGTTGTTGTTGCTTGTTTGTTTGGTTTCACTGAGGTGTAGAACAGAAACCCCAAATTTGACAGATTTCCCAGTTCTAATTTAGTTTTAAAAGTTTGAGTGTATGCCACCCCAAACAATTTACCCAAACCCAATGGGTTTTCAAATCAGATATAATCTGGGTCCTTCTGCCCTAGGAGAGGAACAGTGTCCTCTTCATGGTTATGTTCTTAGTAGTGAATACAGTGTCTGGCACATAGTAGATGATTAATAAAAGACTAAGGAAACTTGGGTGCCTAAAAAGTAGGAACTCACCGCATAACTCACTTCGGAGCACTCTAGCATCACCTCATATTTAAGTGGACATTTGCAGATGTTTCATACATGCTCTTTTCGGGACTAGAGCCACATCTGAGCTTCCTGTGCCCTGCTCCCTATGTCCCTGAAGAACTCTTCTTTCTTCAAATCACGTTCTCTGAAGACCCCCAGACCTGTGATTCCCAAGGCTCTGAAGCCATACGATCCGGGTTTGATTTCTGGCTCTGCCACTTACAAGTAATTTTGATGAATGACTATTTTATTTTGTGCCTCCATTTCTCCATATGTAAAGTGGGTTTTTGTGAAGATTAAGCGGGTTCACGTATATCATATGATGATCACTCAGCACATATCAGCTCTTAGTGTCCAGTTACTTTTGTCCAACTGTACTACAACTACTTGTTCACTTACACTCCTTTCATCCAACACACCCAGTGTAGGACCTCCATCTTCTTACCTCTCTACACACCAGGTTTACAAAACACAGGCCCTAAACTCGACAAGTAGGCAATCAGTGTTTGCTGATTTGAATACAATAAACCCAGTCCATTTCCTGGGAAGGCCCCATTCTCTTGGAGAATAGGAGGCCAATTTCTCTCTTATTCTTTAGGAAAGTCCTTCCAGAAGGAGATCATTTGGGTTAGAAACCTGTAAATACCACTTTCTCGGATTCACCTTGCTGGAAATGAATTAGAGGCCTTTAACCCCTTCCAGGAATTTTGAAGTAGCTAGCGTTTCACTTTAGCCAAATTTTCTTTTAAGGGCATGCAGATTGACTTGCAGTGTCATTTTGCTGTTGGGAAATGTTTTCCCTTCCTTGTCATTATTTTGAGCAAATTCACATCATTCTTATTGTCTTTCCTTTTCTGAATGAACATTACCTCTTCCTAACTTGCACAGCCAGGGGTTGGGAAGAGGAGAGGTTTGGGGTACACCGCTTTCTTCCAAAACTGTCATTGATTGGAAGAATCTGGTTTTTTCCCCCAACTTTTAACCACATTCTAAAAACTTGTACAAAGTGCTTCCCAGTTTCTGTTCTGAGTGATATCATTCCCCAAGAACCTAAGTATTCAAAGAAAAATCATAATAAAAAAATGCACTTTTAGGCCACAAAAAACACAGCATAAAACTAAAATGATTTTGTTGTTTCTAGAAAAATAATTGCTTATATACTGAATACTTGGTGTTAAGCTTTAGCATTAGGTTAAAAAATGTGGATGTACTTATAGAAATATATCAAAAAAATACAAATACAGCTGGTACTTGCATAAAACAAAAATTCTGACAGTGAAAATAACTAACGTTTGAGAAACCCTGGGTCAGAGAGTGTTCCTGAGGTTACTCAACTATTATATGAGTAACAGAAGAGTAACCTTCCCTGGAGCTAGGATTTCCCCGCCAGTCTCTTTTCTCTGTCTTCCTCCCAGTCTCTGCCTAGGGAAATAGAGTGGTCATGCCACCACCAATCTGTAGTCACCACCATGGAGTTTAGCTTTTTTTCTGTGACATAAAGTTACATTTTTTATTTTCACCAATAACTTTATTGACTTGGATATTTTTAGTACGTCAGCTAGCTCCTACATGGTATAACATTAACTGTTCTCAACGTCTCGATTTGATTGCTATCAACCTCAGCTGGTCTACCTGACCGTGGGGCATTGCCCAGCGAGAAATCTCCAGCATGAAATTTCGCAAACCACTTTTGACATGTTCGTTCAGTCTTCGTTCAGTCACAGCACCCTCTCCATACACCACACAAACACCTTGTTTTGTGTTTCAGTTGTGTTTTTACCTTTCTTGAAATAATAAAGCCTCATATGATGAAAGTGTTGCTTATTTTCTTCCATCTTCAATACTGGAATGGCTACACCAAAATTCACCAATTTTGGTGTTTTTTAAAAAATGCACACTGATATGACAGCTGTCCCAATTCAATCTAATAATAAAATTGTTTTGAATAAAGTTAAAGAAACTAAGCTCTATTAGAGCGCTCTTATGGGAAAAACCAAACAAACTTTTTGGCCAGTGCATACAACAAGAAACCAACAGGTGGGTTCCCAGCCCAGCCTTTGCTCTCCCTCTCTCTGTCTTTGCTCTAGCCAATGAAGTTGGATTTCTTATGACCTGTATGCAGTTGTCTCTTGTCTCAGCTGCGGGAATTCCAGGTCCTGGTTGACTGTTTCCTGGTTGATTATTTTTATTTTTTCTATTTTGGAAATAAACCACTGAGTTGCCCTCACTAAACCAGTTTGTCACTTAACCATGGGAATTACAGACGAAAGAGCCCTCTAAGGTTGTTGGATCCACTGCCTGCCATCATGGGACCCTCCGCTTCCTATGGTGGTTATTTCCAGTGCCTTGTCCCTTCCAGTTTCCTGTGTCTAAGTACTTCCTTCTGACTATTGCTATCCCAGCTGACAGTGTCACTTGCAGAAGTTATTCTTGACCGTCCAGATAGTTTTTCTTGTAGGCAGTTATTAACCTCCATCCCCGCGGTGAGGTATGCCTTTTGCATTTCCCCCACTTAACACAGTGCCTCAGTGCCGACCCGCCACCAGCCCCTGAGGCCAGGCGCAGGGACATGCAGTTGAAGGCGATCCAGCTCCTCAGTGGCTAGGCCTCCACACAGTGACTTATTTTTACTTTTTCTTCCCTTGCCGACCTCCTGCTGTTCTTAAACTATTCTCAGGACCAGCCAATAGGACCAGCTGTGTACATGGATTCTGCTTCCTCGGCCAGCTCCTCCCTGGCCTCCAGGCCTCCTCACAGGCTCCCCTACAGACCACCACACAAGCTCAGCCCCGAACTCCCCCATCTCCTCCGCAAACAACTGACAGCAATTATTTCCAGGTGATAATACATGTGATCTGCATTTTGAGCCTCCCCTCTGCTTGTGAATAGAAAGACTTTGTGTTCTGTTAGGGAAGGGAGGCTTTTCCGAGAGTCCAAAATCACATTCCACATTTTACTCACACAGGAGGCTCACTTGAGGGGGCAGAATGTAAAAAGTATTTTACTACAGTCAGGAAACCTTGTCTTAAGGCCCAATTCTGTTAACTCCTTGGATGTTCCTGGGGAAGTCACTTAATTTTCTTTACCTGGCCCATCTTATAATGTGGGGCTGCTATTTCTTGGCTATCCAGCTTGAAGAAATGATGTTTAAGGTCCGTCGAGGGGGTCCAATGAGTTGATGTTGGTTGAAGTGCTCCATGACTGCCAAGTGCTCTGCAAATGTCAGAAATTCAGTTGCACAGTGACATCTGGATCAGAGAACACTATTCTGTGTAGAACCCCACTTTGCTGTGTATCTACCAGGTGGTCCTTTGTCCTTTGCATACCTTCACTTGCCTGGTGAGGCCATAGGGAACCCCCATAACTTCAGGGGCAAAAACAGAGTTTACTCCCCTCCCTCAGGTTAGAAGCTGGGACTGTGTTGTCCCATCCACATGCCCACCCTGGCATTAGGCTGCAGGTTTCAGAATCATGAGGTCCTGAAATGCAGGAGATAAGATCACTCTATGGCAGGGCTTCTGCATGTGGGTCTGTGGTTCCAGAGTTCCATGGATGGGTTTTAGGGACTTCATTAACCTCTCAAAGAGCATGGAAAAATGGTGTGCACATGAGGGTTGCTTATTTTTTTTTTAAGAACATACCCATAACTTTCATCAGATTTTCAAAAGTGTCCTTAACCCAAAATGGTTCAAAAACTCACTGCCCTAAGATAGCTTTTAAGAATGATTGCAATCACATGGATCAGGTTGATTCATAGCCAGGTAGGAAAAGTATAGGTAGAACTAATGTCTTACTATATATTAATTTTAGTTTATAAGTTAACACTCTATAAAAAAGATTCTCAGAGACTCCCTTTGGGGGGAATCCCATTACGGGGGTTCCAATGGGATGTTAATAGAAGTGCTCTGTGAATTGCCAAGTGCTGTTCGAATGAGTAGCTATTTGAATCACGTTTCCCACTTTTGACTTTTTTCACCCCTATCTTTACATCCTCATTTTCCCACTTTTATATTCTTTGATATGATCATAATAAAATATTTTATGCTTTTACATAGAGTGATTAGGAAAATTAGAAATGAATATATGACATATATACTGGTTATGTATATAATTAGAAAATATATACATAAGCACACATATAGTATGCACTTTTATCATTTTTATCGTGCCTCTTTTTTCCTCTGTTTCTTAATTTCCATTTATTTCTATTGTCTTTATCAATATTTTTAATTGCTAGTATGTATTCTTTAGCATCACATAATACTGCATAAAGCAAGGCTTTTGTTTGCTTTGTTTTTGTCCGAAACAATCCCTCAGGAAAGAGGGAGTTATCAAATATTTAAGCCCTTACAAATTCTTTCATATCACAGACATTTGCTTAAATGTTTTGCCTAATAACACTATGGTCTAAGCATCAGGCCTGCTTATGTAAGTAGTTCATGTAGCTTGGAGGTCTCCTTTTACTTGATCATATGAAGATGTTTGCCAGAAAGAGTTAATGGTTACATATATATTTTCTGAATTTCTGCAGGTCCTCACATTTCATCAATAGTTTAGCTGTGGGAATAGAATACTAGGCAATTATTTAGGGTTTTTCTAAAAATAATTTTGAAAGTATTGCTTCATTGTTATCTAGCACAGTGTTGATGATGAAAATTTTGTTGTGCATCTGATGTTCATTCCTTTGTCAGTAACAAAGTAGTCATGAGTTTACTAAATATTTAGGGTGCTTTTCTCTCTCCAGCATGTTATAACGTTGTGCTTCTTGGCCTCCTTGAGCTTCAATAGGTTCATGTGACTAATTCTGACCAATGACTTGTGAGCAGAGGGATATACATCATTCCCAGGCCAGAGTATTTATTCTGAGAACTTCCAGAATCTTCTTTTCCCTCTGCCATGGCAAATGACAATGTTCCACATCATGGAACCACAAGCCTGGGTCCCAGAGTGAAGATGGTCATGACCCAGGAGTGCAGCCTCTCCATATCTGTTATATATTCTGGGCATACTCAACCTCTCTTACGATCCTTTCTCAGCTCCCCAAAACCCTCACTTACAAAGCTTTGGACACAAATCACGTACTTCCTTTGTAATGTCATATTTTGGCTTTAGCCTAAAGGGCAAAAGTTCCTACTGCCAGTCACTAATGGTGGGTGGGAGTTAAGGGATTCACCTGGTAACTGGCCCACTCTACCCTTCTCATTTAGTGACATTGAACTTGGAGCTTTTCGGGGGCTCCTGAGGTGTCCCTTGTTTACTTCTTCTATCTGAAGCTATTATGGTTTCCTCTACTTTTTCTCTGTCTATTTTGATCACAGACATTTTCTGTATTCTAGGAATTCTTCAGTATTTTTGACTGACAGATGGTTTCTAGCATTGTTCTGCATTTATTAAAAACAAAACAAAACAAAACTGTGCTGTCATTTCGGAGGGATCTTTGGAGAGATGGGGAAGTAGATGGCTGTGCTCAGTCTGCCATTTTAACTGGAAGTTAAATGTGAATTTTAAACAAGAGTTGTTTTTTTTTTTCCAATGGGAAAAAAATTATATTGATTCTAAGTTGTCTAAATAAAAGGGCAATACATGAGAGCCTTAAAACATAAACCATCTCCTTCTCCTGAAGCCCTTAATAAGCAATTATATGAACCCTTAATAAACAATTGGAAGCACAACTCAGAGGGAGTGTTAAAGAGGCCTAAAAGGATATAATAAAGAGGGTTTGAGGCTTGAGTAATAGGGTATTTGAGGAGAAGTAAACAGAATTAGGACTATTTGTTTTAGCCAAATAAAATGTCAGATTGTCCTAATATAGTAAGGCATAAAGTGCTAATGTGCAGATCAAATTTCCTGTATCTCTGCTAAGGCCAAAATAACTAGAAACTGGGAACTGACTTTAGTTACACAAAAAGAGCTTTAGGTGAAAAACACAAAAGCAACTTTCTGAATGCTACGTTTTTCGACACAGCAGAATACCTGAGGAAGGTACAGAAACCAGTTCTCCAATTCTTAGAAAAACCTGAGGCGGGCGGTTTGGTTTGTAGGTCAGCCTAAAGACGGAGCCTGCGTTAGACGCTGTCCCTGCGGCGCTGTGGTTCTCTGAGAGACGAAGCTGTGGCAAGTCCTGGGCACAATGGAAAGAGATCCTGTGGCTGTTACCACTGTGAGCAAGCATGGCTTTCATCATCCCTGAAACATGACATAATTCATGAGAAACCTGGAATAGTAATGTCTTATGTCGGAGTATTTTTGCTGTTAAAAAGCTCATATTTAACTTTTCCGTTATGAACTCGAGCCTTCTTTGACAGCTGTCTTCTTCCCATAAGGTTTCTCCAGACAATGTTTTCCCAGCAATATTTGACCAGACAGCCTGACTAGTTAGTACATTAGTTAGTTAGTTTGTTAGTTTTAAACCCTAAATTGCTTATTACTCTTTTTCAATTATCTCTAGTAGTATAGTTTTTTCCTCCTTATTCATTGTTTTCCTGAAAATGCCAACAAGGAGAAGCTAACTAACCAGTATATTAGTTATAAACTCTAAGCTGTTATTTTTCTCTATTCAATTATCTCTAGCAGTACTGTTCTTTCCCCCTTGTTCATTATTTTACTAGAATTGCCAACATGGAAATGCAGAAGAAGAGAAAATAATTTTTAGTAAGTTTTATATGTTTTGGCCAGACAAAATTTCAGAATGTCCTCATATAGTGAATTTTCGAATGCATAAAGTGCTAGTGTACAGACTGGATTCTCTTTGCATAAAAAAAGATTTAGGTGAAAAAAAATTTTTAAAGACTTTCTGAATGTTACTGTTTTTAACTTTGCCAATAAGACACCCCAAAAAGGAGCAGGAACTAGTTCTCTAATTCTTTTTGAGAGAATTGGGATGGGCTGGATGGTTTAGTCATAAAATCTGTCAGTGTTACAATGATAGAGATCTTTCAGATTTCTGGGAGGCAGGGAGTCTTTGTGCCCTCGGGAATGTCGTGAGGATCTTGCAGGGTTAGCTCATTGGTTAGCGGTCCCAAAAATTTTTGTTTGTTTGTTTGTTTGGTTGGTTGCAAATGAACAAATCTGCCTTCTTGGGCTGAGTATGAGCAGTGGAGGTGGGCTAGGTGGAATAACACTTCAGTGTTATCCAAGTGCCTTGGTAAGAAAAATCCATGAATTGGGTTTTTCTGCACGCACAGAAACCAAAAGGTTACTGAAGATTTATTCCTTCACTCATTCATATTTCTTGGCCTATTTAATCAAGCATTAATCAAATGTCTATCACAGAGTTGGAGTTGAGAGAGAACAAAAAAATGCAGGATAGAGATCTTGACAATTATCATAAGGGCACAGTGGTTGACGTAAAGATACCAGGAAATAACAAAGTTCCTTTAATGTCAGTAAAAAAAAAAAAAACACAAGAACTTAACTACTTTAAGACATCCATTCGCTGCCAATGAAATTAGCTGACAAGGGTACGAATCATTTTGGGTCCTTTAAGAAGTTGCCTTTGCCATTTTCAGGAAGGTCTAACCCTTAAGCCCCATTCTACTGTTCGGGAGTCTCTGGCTCTAGGACAGGGTGCAAGTAATGGGTAAAGCACCTCAGCACCTACTACTCAAAGTCTGGTGTGAGGATCAGCAGCATAGCCTGGCCTAGCAACTTACTAGAGAAGCGGAATCTCTGGCCTTATACCAGACCTACTGAATCAGGCCCTGCTTTTCAACAAGATCTCCAGAAGGTTTATTTGCACATGACATTTTAAATAATATTGCCTTCATACATTTCTAAATGCTTACAGGGAAACTGAGTAAATTTAAGTTACATTTCATGGGGTCAGTTCTCCATGTGACCTCCTCCCAACCCTGCCACTCCAAGAAGAATTAGGCTGTCCAGTCGGCTGGACATTCATTTGGTCAGTCCTTGTTCTTGAAGTGATACTACCTTGTATGGAAGTAAAACTTGCCAAAAATGACCCAGGGATGAGGTTACCGATTAAGCAACAAACGCATGACTGTGTTCACATGACAAACACAGAAGGTAGTTTTCCTGGGAGTCTGAGGCAAAGGTACAAGCCAACATGATGAGAGTGATTTCTGAGAACTGAGAAGCAATGCAGGCTCTGAGGCAGTGGCTTTAGCTCCAGCGTGCGTCACTGGAGGGCTGGTTAAAGTGGAATGTTGGACCCCAACCCAGGAGTTTTTTTTATTCAGCAAACTAGGGTGGATGCTGAGAATGTGTACGTATCACATGTTCTCCCACCCACCTCCACCTGCGATGCTGAAGTGCTCAGTCTCAGAACCACTCGAAGTACCTCTGCTCTAACTCAGCGCTTTCCAAACAGGTGGGGAAGTCATGCTGTCCCCTGCCCCCAACCAGGGTCACACTTGGCAATGTCTGCTGACATTTTTGGTTGTTGTAACTGGGTGTTGCAACTGGCATCCAGGGCGTGGAGGCTGGGGGTGCCGCTAAGCATCCCACAGTGCCCAGGACAGTCCCCACGAAAAAAATGCTCTGGCCCCAAGTGTCAATAGTGCTCCCATTAAAAGTTTCACTCTAAATCTCAACCTTTACTGCCCATTAGAAATGCCTGGAAAGACTTGAAACATCCTGAGATCCAGACTGTACCCCAGATCAATTCAATCAGAATCTCTGGGATTGGGACCTAAGTGACCGTATTTTTTATAGCTCTCCAGGAGACTGCAATGTACAGCAAAGGTTGAGGAGAGCTCTTCTAAAGGATGGAAAATGTGTAAACAGTTGACGATTGTGCTGTTAACACGTTAGCTCCCAGATTCATTCTCCGCTTCCCTTTATCTTATTCAGCTCTCTGGGAGGCTGTCCGGGACCACATTATCCAGATCCGCTTGCCCTCTGGCTCCTGGGTGGATTCAGCTGATGAGTTTACCACCTGGACATTGGAGGAAGGAAGAGAGAGAGGGTATCTTACTTATTTTTACTCCCTGCTCACGCATTACCACAATCCTGAGAGTAGTTCTCCTCCTTTCTGGCTACAGTGTTCCCCGGTGGCCACTCCTGATCTTCCCTTCTCCCTTTAGGCCTGGCGCGCCAAAAGCTTGCTGGTGTTGCTATTTCATTCCTGGATGCTTCAATATCTATTAGTGGTTCCCTCAACTCTGCATACATTGCTGTCAGTGATCCCTTAATCTGAAAAGTCACTTCAGAACTCCAGGTGAATGTGCTGTCTCCTGCTGGGCAGGGCTGGCCTCAAGGACATGTGACCTGTGTAGCCATGTGGGGCCCACACTCAGAAAGGTCTCACATTTGGCTTAATGCTATGCTCCCTTTTGTCTCAAAATTCTTAGTATGTCCGCACGCACAAGAGGCCCTGCATTTTCTCTTTCCATGGGGCCCCACGAGTTACATACTGACCCTGCAGTATATCTCCCCACGGCATGCCTCACTTTTTAGGGGTATCTTTTGACAAAAGAAATTCTTCATTTTAATATGGTTCAATTTAGGTTTATTTCCTTTTATGATTAGTACTTTTTTGTGTCCTACTTCAGACATCTGTGTCCCAAATCCAAGTCCTCTATTCTCCTACACTGTCTTCTATAAGATTTATCATTTTACTTTTCACATTTACATGAACATCAAATATTTAATTTTATGATCAGTGAGACGTAGATGGCAAGGTTTACTTCTTTCCACATGAATGAAACAATAATCTACATTCGTTTATTAAAAAGGCAACCTTTTTCCTCTTGCTTTCTAGGGCCACTTTTGTTACAGATTGTATCCAAATATGACTGGTTTTAGCATGATGGTAACTCTGGTCTCATAAATGATTTATTTAGAATCAGTAATAAGTTATTGCTTAAATGTTTGATACAATTCACCAGTAAAGCCATCTGGACTTGCAATTGTTTTTCCCTACTTAGGAAGCCTTTAAAGCACACATTTGATTTCTGCACTAGACATAGGGAAGTTCAGATCATCTCTTCCTTCCTGACAGAGCTTTGTCAGTCTGTGTCGTTTAAGGAATTTGTCCATTTCACATTCTTGGCCACTCTTCATTTTGTTCATCTTTTCTCTTGTTTATTTTATTTACTTATGTTCTAATCTCTATTTATTTTCTTATGCTACATTTGAGCATAGTTGGTTCTTCTTTGTCTAGCTTCTTGGAGAGTAAATTAGGTTGTTTATTTGAGATCTTTCTTTTTATTTTATGTATGTGCTTATCATTGTAAACCTCCCTCTTCGAACTACTTTTCCTACATCCTGTAAGTTTTAGAATGTTGTGCTTCCATTTTCACTTGTCTCAATAAATTTGCTATTTCTCTTTTGATTTCTTTTTTGACCTATTGGTTTTTAAGAACAGTAGTGTTTAAATTCCATGTTTTTGTGCATTTTCCAGCTTTCCTCTTGTTATTGTTTCTAGTTTCACCCATTGTGGTTGGAAAAGATACTTGATATAATTTCTATCTTCTCGAATCTATTAAGACTTGTCTGTGGCCTAACATATGATCTATTCCAGAAAGTATTCCCTGCGTGCTGGAGAGAAACATCCTATCGGCTGCTATCAGATGGAATGTTCTGTGTGTATCAGTTGGATTCATATGGTCTCCAGTATTGTTCAAATCCACTATTTCCTTACTTATTCTGTCCTGATGATCTATCCATTGCTGAGAGTGGGGTGTTAAAATCTCAACAACTATTGTTTTGTTGTTTATTTCTCCTTTTAGTTCTGTTAGTGTTTATATATCTAGGTGTTGCAATGTTGAATGCATACATATTTATGACTATTTATATTTATAATACAACTATTATATCTTCTGGGCAAATTGACCTCTTTATTATTATACAATAACTTTGCTTCTTTGATCATTTAAAGCTTAAGATCTATTTTTTTTGATATAAGTATAGTTACCCTGCTTTCTTCCTTTGGCTTCCACTTGCTTAAAATTTTATTTTTATCCTTTCTCTCTAAGTCTATGTGTGTCCTTAAAACTCAAGTGACCATACCCAAAACAAAAATGAAACCCTCAAGTTAGTCTAGTAGGCAGCATATTGTTGGGTCTTGTTTTTTAACCCACTCAGCCATTCTATGTCTTTGATCAGAGAATTTAATCCATATATGTTTAAAGTAATTATTGAGGGCTAAGGACTTGTCGTTGCTACTTTGTTCATTGTTCTCTGATGGTTGTAGAGCTCCTTTGTTCCTTGCTTCCTCTTTGCCGTTCTTCTTTACAATTTGATGACTTTCTGTGGTGGCATCCTTTGAGTCCTTTATCATCGTCTTATGTGTATTTACTATAGCTATTTCTTTTATGGTTATTATGAGGTTTACATAAACTCTCTTATATTTACAACATCTTATTTTAAGCTGATAGCACTAGCTGCTGATAACTGCCGTTGTGCTTTCTGTCTCTGTGAATTTGACTACTTTAGGTACCTCTTGTAAGTGGAATCATACAATATCTGTCCTTCTGTGCCTTGTTCATTTTCCCTAGCATAATGTCTTCCAGGTTCAATCATGGTACTGTTCGTATTAGAACTTCCTTTCAAAAACTGAACAATAGTCCATTGTATATACACATTGTATTTTGTTTCTTCCATTTATCTGTCTGTAGACATTGGGGTTGTTTTTATCTTTTGATGATTGTGAGTAATGCTATTATACTCATTCATATAAAAATATCTAAGAACCTAATTTTAATTCTTTTGTGTAGATACCTGGAAGGGGGGTTGGCTGGATAATATGGTGGTCCATATGATAATCACATGGCAAATCTTTACTGCTTTTGAGGAATCAACATGTTGGTTTCCACAGAAGATCACCATTTTACATTCCCACAAGCAATGCACAATTTCTCCACATCCAAGCTAACACTTGTTGGGTTTGGGTTTGTTTGTTTATTATAACAGTTATCATACCATGTGTGAAGTGGTTTTGATGTGCATTTATCTAATGATTAGGGATGTTGAGCATCTTTTCACAAGTTAATTGGCTATTTATATTTCTTCTTTGGAGAAATGTCTATCCAAGTCCTTTCAAAAGCTGAATAATATTCCATTGTATATACACAATAGGTACACAATAGGCCTATTTTTAAATTTGGTTGTTTTTTTTGTTGTTGTTGAGGGAAATATTTTAAATAAGATAAACCAATACAATATTGTCAGGATATAATATTTTCTGACAAAATATTGCTAAAAGACATTTTTAAATAATTTCCAGTGCATAGGTCTCACAAAGCACTTTTGTCCAGAATATATAAAGAACTCCTACAATTCAAAAAGGAGACAAACATCACAACGGAAAAGGCTAACAGATTTCATAGGCACTTCACAAAAGAATATATACAAATGGCCAATAAGCATGTGAGAAGATATTCAATATCACTAGTTATGAGGGAAGTACAAATTTAAATCACAAGGAGATACAATTATATGCCCATTAGATTGGCCAATATTAAAAAGAATAATAATACATTTATCTTAGGGAGGATATGGAACAGCTAGAACTGTAGTGGGAGCATGAAACAGTATAACCAATTGGAAAAACACTTTGGCAACTTCTCTAAAAGTAGAACATAATGTTTACCACACAGCCCATTCATTTCACACCCAGGTGGTTGCTCGTGTATGCTTATAGCAGCTTTATTCATAATAGCCAAAAAGCAGAAACAATCTAGATGTGTATGGCCAAACAAGTTTTGATACAGCAATAAAACGGAACACTACTCAGCAATAAAAAGAAACGAACCTCCGATACATGCAACATGGATGAATCTCAAAAGGATGCTGTGGGAAAGAAGTCAGACACAAAAGAGTACAAACTATATCATCGAATTTATAGCCAGTCCTTGTACATGCACAACTGACACGCTGTGGTATAAAGTAAGCCAGGGTTGCCCAGGGCCTTCCAGGTGGGGAATCAACTTCAGAGAGAACCCAAAGAACTTCAGGGTAGGGGGTTGATACAAATATTCTGTGTCTTGATTGTGGTGATGGTGGGGCCACAGTTGCATATATCTGTCAAAGCTCATCGAAATGCAGGCTTAAATGTATTTTGTTGTATTAAGTGGCACCTCAATAAAAAAGTTGATTTTTTTAACAAGTATGTTCTCCTAGTATCTCACAAACTATGACAATAATCTATCTCAAAATCACCATGATATATTTAAGTCTGACCTAAGCATGACAAATTAACACCTTACACTGAGAAAGGAAATTAAGCACGAAGCCTCCTTTAGTCACGAACTAAGATAATTTCCCAGAATACCATTAGTAAAATAATTACATTTACTCCTTTTCTTTCAGACTTTCTGAATATGCCACTACATTTCAAACAAACTAAAGAATAGAATAATGTATATTCAAAATGTTTGGATTATCAGAGAACAAAGTTAGTCTTATAAAATCATTTCTATTATTCTCTAAGTAAATGGAATAAAGCATTTCAAAATTACTTGATGTGTTAAATATGCTCTACTATGTTGAATGGCTCTTTAGGCAGAAAATCGAACACACGGGAAGTTACAGGGATATCAGCTAGGCCTTCATTTCTGTGTCTGCTACTGAGTTGTTCTGCAAAATTTCCTACAACATTTTTCATTTCAGAGCTCATGAAATTGTACAAATTCTCTTCACAATTTTGTGTGGGCAAACATACGATCCCAATGAGGAAGACTTCTATTTCAATCATAAACAATTTACTGAAGAATAATTATTCAAAGTAACACTTCCATACTGTAGAAGGAAAAGAATAAGTCAACAATGAAAACAGACTCTTGTGTGCTAAAGCGTAGACTCGACGAATAAGATATTGTTACCATCTTGTGAAAATAGATCTTATCATTCTCTTGGACTTATCACGAGTAGCAGAATGTTGTATCTGATGGTATCATCCCCTAGGGTTTGAGATTTTGACATCAAGAAAATGTCCTGGTTTCCTGGTATTTTCATGACAAAACAGCAGTCTTGCTAAATGGTTCGGATTACTAAAAGTAGGGAGAGGGAAGAAAAATCTCATGCGGAATTTCAGGTTTCAGGATTATGTCCTAGTGGCCCGAGTGTGGCCTGAGCTCGCCCCGGGCCTGCCCCTGCGTCCGCAGAGCCGTGGCTCCCACAGTCTGTGCTGTAGGCAGCTGTCCTCACAGAAACTGCACTGGGCCGTTTCACCCAGACCTACTCCACCTCTGGAACCAGAAACTGCTGCCCATTTGCTCAGAAATCTGTGATTTTTAACAACTTTTAAGAAACTAATTTTTCTCTTCTTCAAGTTGTACAATGGGGTCAATTGAGAAACCCAATTCTTTGATTCACCCAGAAGAATGTTATCTCTAAGTCTTTGATTATCTGGTTTTGAATTATATGTAATCATGAAACTCGGGGCTTGTCTTCTCTCTCAGCTCTTCCATCGCAATAGCATGATTTACTGGAAAGTTACTTACCATACCCCACAGCTTCAAAGGCCAGATCCTCTTTGTGTCTCTACCACAAAGTCCTTAGAATTTTTATTACAGCAATATGAATTAATGCCAGTTGTTACTCTAGGAGAGATCAAACTGCAACCTCCACAGAAGTCCACGGAACAGGAATCTCACAGGGAGCGGTAGGAAGATACTGTGATGTGCTCTTAGTGACTGATGGACCATTCCGTCTCCTGGAAAAAAAAAAAAACTAGCAAAATTGAACAAGCTCCCAGGGCATGGAACAAACTGCAAAAATAAATGCAAGGAGAATAACATTTAAAATACGTAATCAATAAGGATGGGTGACTATGGCAGCATTTCGAGATAAAACTGCATTTTCAACTATTTTAAAAATGTTTCCCATTTGGCAGAACCCCAAATGGGCTTTGCCAAGCACTTTTTCTTCTTAATTTTTAAGTACATGTGTATTTCAAGGAAAATTTAATCCATATGTTCCTCTCTCATTTACACAATTTATCAAAATGTTGCTTTGAATGAGCCATTTAATGTCTAAGAAAACTGAAGAGCACTTCTTTTTTCCCCCCTAATACAAGTTTTTGGCTTCTTTTCCCCTTCCTAAATTAAATGTATATTTATACTACATAAACAGCTAATTGAAAAATATTCAATTCTGTTTTAATATTCAGAATCAAACAAAGTCTGATAAAATTTTAAATAGCAGAAGAGCATGCAGTCCCCTACAGTACTGTATTTTTTCGTTTTTAAAGCCTTCTTTCATTCACGTGGTTCTTAGAAATCAAAGAATGTTAAACTTAAAAGATACCTTAGAAATGGCAAGTTTTTGTCCCCCTCACTTGAAAAACCAAAAAACTGACTCTCAGTGAAGTTGAAGAATCTGCCAAAATTACAAAATTAATTAGTGGCAGAGCTAAGGCATGTGTCTTTCCATTAGGGTGACTTCTTTGGGTTTTCTGATTTTATTTGGGATTTTCTCAATAACATATAAAAGTGTTGGCCTAATACAAGATTATAAAAGAATAACAGTGGAGTTCATTTCTGCATGAAATAGGCCAGCCTGTAACCAACAGACCAACACCTGGACAACTGATTGGCAGAGAATCCACAGTTCAACATCTGGAGTTGCCCCTGAAGATTTCAATGGCCCAGTTCACCATGTGATCCTAATTGTATCTTTCCTTCTCTATCCCCACAAGGATAAGCAATAGACCTGTTCAAAAGAAAAATTAAGTCCAGATACTCTCTTACTCTTCTAGTAAGTTGTTTCAGCAAAACAAGTTGATTAAGCTTTAACCGATAAGGATATTTCTTCCTCCTCTTCTGCTCCTCCTCTTCCTTATTCTTCCTCCAAAAGAGATCATTCTGAGCTACACAGAAACCTGGTGCTGGGCATTCCCTGAAGTCTGGAGAATCTCAGTGAAGTCATCAGCTCCCAGGATGCAGGTCAAGGTACATCCTTGGTCCAACCTCTATCACCAGCGTCTTCAGGCAAGAAAAAAAGCAAAAATGAGCAAACCACTGCTATCCCAGGTAAATTTTAAAAGAGAGAGAGAGAGAACAAAGACCAGTGGGGCTTCTGTGTGTCATGTCAGAGGCGGTTATAACCTACAGACCACAAATCACAATCAAAAGAACTTCCATAACCTTGTAACTTACCAGTGTTTATGTCACTTGCTGTTTGTTTTGTAGCCGTAATCCCCAGCAAAACCCTATTTTTAAAATGTGATAGGAGGCGTATATAATGTGAACGTGTGTTTTGGGGGTAATGAAGAAGGAGGGAACTGGGAGACCCGTTTTGGTGGGAGAAACCAAAATCATCTAGTACAGAACAGCTGTACTAGGTGTGCAAACGTTCCTTAGCCTCTCTGTCCAGTTCCCCTGTCTATAAAATGGAAACAATGACTTTGACCTA
>PVKM010021652.1:0-22397 GCA_004027735.1 Carollia perspicillata | reverse complement strand
AAAAAACCCTTCAAAAAACGTGAGTCTAGTTCAAAACTAATTTATCAACTTTATCTTTAAAATTTCATTATTGTATTAGTTATAAATTATTCTCTCCTCTTGTACAAAAACAGTGCCACTACCTTTTGAAATTAAATATCTGATGTTTCCTCCTTGGTCTAATTCAAATGTATCCTCTTTCTAAGTCCAGATAGATGCATTTTTACTTTGTTCTGTAAAACCACACTTGCTAGTGATAAATGAGCAGTGTCTGTGGTTACATTTGTTCTTATCTCTTTTGAAGCAGAAAATCTGGCAGTCTCTTATCTAAACTTAACAAGTGCAGATAAACCCTGATAAAAAAAATGTTTCTGGACTGCCATTGCTTTTAGCAAGAATAAACTATTTAAACTAAAAGCAGCTGTTTGATTTTTTTTTTTGAAAAATAAATCTAAAAGTAAAATTTTCTCTCGAGGATGGCTTATAATTCAATGTAGCTCTCAGTCAAGTACAAATATGACTGCATTGCACATGTATCTTATATAAATATAAGGCAATTTTATAAATTGAGTTTTTTTGGCCTTAGAACTGAGGTAGTTATTTAAATAATGTCCAGTCAATGCTTTTAATATGAGCAAGGAAGGGCTGCTAATTTGTAGTGCAGGTTCCTAAGCTTAGAGACATCTATATTTTATTTTTGTAACAATTGATGAATTCATTTGCTAGATTTTAACTTATGTCCCAGAAACTGGGAGTTTCTCCAGAAAGTTCTTAGAGTAGATCTTGGCTTCTAATGAAGGAAGGCAATTCAAGAGTGGAATTCATGTTCCCTTCAGGAAAGGACTGCAGAAAGATAAAGAAATCCATGAAAGAAAAAAAAAAAGATAAATCCTAACAGTGAAGAAGGAAGCAAATAAACAAATATTTCTTCATTACGAGGGAATAGATGTGTGTGTGCTGTGTGCGTGTGTAGGAATTGAGCAGAAAAGGAAAACAGAAAAAAACTAACAGACAAAGACAGCAGTGTCCTTGCCAGTGGTGTTGGGACAAGGTGGAGAGAAGCCACTTTGTTAATCTTTGTTAATACCTTGCTAACCAATGTTACCCCAATAAATTCAATAAAAAGGTAAAAATAAAAATAAAAACGATAAATAAATTTGAAAATTGTCACTCTAATTTGTCACCCACCTTGCTCCAATGAACTTACTGCTCTGACTTCTTCAATTTAATTGTAAACACAAATTGGCTCTGTATTTTTTTTTCTTTGATGCTTATCCCTTGGGAGGTTTTAGTTCAAATTTTTTTCCCTGTGCACATACTAGGCTGATATATAATAAAGCATATGTGTTCTAGTAGTTTCATGGACAGAACTGTCAAATTTCTTTCCTTCCTTCTTCCCTCCCTCCATCCTTCCTTCCTTCCTTCACTCTCATTCTTTCCACTTCACCTTTGTCAAAGTAAAAGAGAACATGACCACAATTGAGCAAAACGTATCTTCCTTTGTGAATATATTAATATAGATATTTATGTATATACTGTGACTAAATCATATTAAGATCAAGTAGTAAATTAAAACTAATTGCCTCAAATTATCATATGTAATTCTGTAAATCTAAGTACCAAGGAATCTTTTTGGTCCTTTCAGAGAATGTGAGTCACTGAGTTTGACTTCTAAGTTCTTGTAGTGCTTTCTAACTCTTTCACCTTTGGCTTGAAGGTACACATTTCATCTTTAACATCAGAGTTTACTCTAGAATTAGCAGTAAATTTTGTTAGAAACTTGAAATATAAGAATTCTGCCCTGTGCATGTCAACAACTACCTTCTACTTTAGTGGCTTCTTGGGTAAATTCAGCTACGTTACTAACCATTCTTATTCATCGCTGATATAATGGTTAAAGATATCAATTTCCCTGGTCTTTGTCCTTTGAGAGACTACAATATTTGAAGAAGAGTTTGTGTCTGGTATTGCATTTTAGTTATGGTTCCAGTTTTGATAGAAAGGCAATACACAATAAAAAAATCCAGTATTACTACTACTTTAAAATTATGAGCTATTTCTCTTGGCACTACCATTCACAGTTTATTTTTCCCTGAGTGTCAGTGATGACGCTCAGTGATGACACTCAGTGATGACAGAGGACTGTGAGGGGATAGGGCCCTTGTGACCTAGTGGGATTAGATGGAGGTAAGTGAAGGCTGCCTATAAGGCAATTAAATTATGCAAGGAAAAAAAGCAAAATTATTCCTTAAAAAGGAGTTTTTAAGATTTAATGTCCCCAAGACTAAAACTGTTAAAGTAGCTTTCCTTGTGAAATTGTGACATGCAAAAAAAAAATGGATGTGGTTTTTCTTAATGTTTTACCTCCATACTTTCAATAATCATATTCTCAGTGGGTATTAAATACAAGAAAATTACTTCATCACAAAACAGAGATTTTGGTAGAGGAAAATAACAAGTGAATTACCAGTAAATTATAAGTGTAGTTTCAGAAAAAGTTTCCTCCAATCTAATGGATTGTTCTGTTTTTCTCTTAGTCCTTCAAATCAGTTACATGGAATTAGTATACTTTGTGGATGTATATTCGTTTGGCTTCTTCAGCCTTAATTTTCAGGAACTGTGTAATCATTATTTATTACTTAAGTTTGGTAGTTAGTTTATCCAAGGTTTGATAATTCCTATATCTGTGGTCTTAAATGTACTTTTAAATTTCATGATTTTTTTTCCTTTTCCTATATATGTAACTTTATTCTTCCGAAAATATTACTGGAAGACATTGGAGTATATACACCTTAACTAAGTTAAGATAAAAGAAATTAAAGCATTATGAAAAAGGAAATAAATGTTGCAATGTAATATATACCAATATCATTAACAGTATTGTCATTACCAGTCTATGAAACTTTAGTCTTGATTTTAAGGGTGGAGAGAGTCTGGCTCAAAAGTTTAAAATTATAATTAGTAATAATTGCTGATTTGTTATGTTGATAATTAACATTTGGCAGAAAAGAGAGGAGCTAGCTGCCTTTGTCAATATATTTATTGTATGAAGATTTGTATGGAGGAAGAAATCAGTGCTGCCTGTTGAGAGTTTAGTTTGTGGTGTGAATGTCACATAAATATTTAACAAAAGGAAACCCGAGGTCTCCCATGGACGTACATCTGCTACTGAAGAGCTACAACTCACACACATCATGTATCTTTTCTTGACATGTGGCATGTCAGAAAAGAATGTTAAAAAAAAGTAAAAAATGTAAACTCCTAACAAACACATTAAAATTGTGTGTACATAATAATACAACTATGTCTCATTAAAGGACTCTGGAAAAATATCTGGAACACATATGGAATTAGACAGCTGTTAGGTTGCTGTAAGTTTAAACAGATTTATAATATCTCCATTATACTCCCCACATGTTAATATCAGGGACTTTTAGGAGTGATTAATATTAATGACATTAAAAAGAAAACAAGTGTATCTTTCTTTGAAAAATCAGATTTTGCACATAATTTTTGAATTGACTCAAAGTGTCAGAGTATGTAAGTAAGAAATGTTATTTTAGGCAAGCCTAAAGAATGCCTTAAATAAATCCAAATGAAAAATGGAAAGTATTAAAAAATTGCAACTACTTTCAGGGTCATGCAAAACACACACACACAGTTGTTTTTTTACGTTAGATTCCTTAACATTCCCTCACAACAGTCTTTTAAAAAATATGAAGAAAGCAAAAATGAATTTACAATCCTGAATAAACTGCAGAGTCTGAGTAGTGCAACTTTGAAAACAATTATGCCTGGGATATCGATACAATCATAAACTTAGAATATTTATAATCTCTCTCTCTACAACTCTGTCTCCCTCTGTCTCTTTGTCTCCCTCTCCCCTCTCTCTGTTTACTCAGATTTTGCTGTTTGTTATTCCAAAAGGATTTAAGATACTTTTTTGTAGGTACATGAAATTCAGCAAGGTAGCTGTGAAGCTCTAACCAGGAAAACAGACAATGCTCTAATCATGTTTTAATAAGTGGATTTAATAGAATAAGTTGTTTACACAGGTGATACATTAGGGGAGAGACCAAATAAGGGACGGCGAGGCAACACAGGAATTAATAACAGCAGGAAGCAGCTGCCAGCCTCAGCCAAGGGGCATGGTGATGAGGCTGTGTTCTGGGGACACGAGGTCTGAAGTTTCCTCATGGGAGATAGACCCACTGCAGGCCTCTCTGGCAGGAACCAGGGCCACAGGGAAGAAGCAATTATTGACTGCATCTACAGAGAACAGAGACATGGGGAGAAGTGCTCTGGCTTCTCCCATCCTCTGGACCCCATCCAGTCTTCCAAAAGCACTTCCCATAGGTTGAACATAGTGGGATACTGGCTGAGGGGAGTTCAGAAGTTCATGCTGCCTGCAGAGGGCAGCTACCCTGTGCAGAACAGAGCAGGCGAAGGTCACAGTGCATCAGTGAGAGAGTCCCAGGCTGGCACGCTTAGCTTCCGGCAGCCAGCCTGGCTGTGCTGTCTGGAGTCATTGTCTTCATTTATGAGAAACAGGGTGGCGTCTATTGGTCGAGTTCATGAAAGGACAGGGGTTGAAACCAGAAACAGAAGCCGGGAGCCACTGCAAGCCTCCTGTCCCCATCACATACAGATTCTACTGGTATACTTTCTCGTTTCCCCAGGTTGGGCTTCAGGAGAGACTGAGTCATCAAGGTCTCTCTCTGCTGCCTCTTCTCACCAAGTTGTTCTGTGGACCCTGCTCTCCCCAGCAGCGTTCTCCATGGCCATTGCCGCCATCATAACTGGTGCTGGTAATTTCTATGAGCACCACTTCTATAATGGACACTTTACCTGTAATACCTCTCCTTGGAAGGGTCAGCTCACAACACCCAAAAAAAGAACAAAAGAAGTGTATGAGAGATAATTCCAAAAGCAAGGCAATGATGGCAACATAAAACTAAGCAAAGATGAGGTTAGTATCATGTAGTGTACGTGCCTGAAAATCAGCGTTTTGCTTATAATGTTAAGTGCTTGGCATTAAGGTTTTGATTGCTGAGGCATACACTTCAAAGACACATTTGAAATAAACATATTTTGAGCCATAAAACTAGACACAGAATCAGGCCATTCCACCCATGAAGTTTTCCTTTTGGAAAGCCCCATGTGACCCAAATCACTGACTGCTTGACATTGCTTTTCCCTTCTCATGCTTTAGTATTTGCTCTGTTTTAAATTCACAAATAAAGAGTGAATCCCCCAAATCCTAGGCATCACACCTCAACCCCAATAAAATCAGAATCTCAGGTACATTCTTGCTGTCTTTCTCTCGCTCTCCCTCTCTGCATCTCTCTTTTTCTCTCGCTCCTTGTGACTTCACTGTGTGACCCTGGGCAGGTCGTGTAACCTACGGGACTTGTAAGTAATAATGTCGCAAATTTCTGAGTGAGGTTGAAACTGCAATAGATTAGGTATTCAATCTCTACAGATTTGGTATCATGGGATTTTAGCATAAGTGATGCCATTTTGGACCTATAATTCTCTCTGTAACACAACACTGTCCTGAAAATCTTTGTAGTGAGGAGATTCCTTCCTTACAATATTTTTAAATATAAACAAATACTATGCAATAAGAAACATTTTAAGGAAAAGTTTTTCTAAGGAGAAAAATGCATCTAATAAGATCCAAGCAGGCTATCCTGTGGTCATCTAGATTCTTCTCTTTTTTTTAAAGATTTTATTTATTTATTTTTAGAGAGTGGGGAAGGGAGGGGGAAAGAGAGAAACATCTATCAGTTGCCTCTCATGCACCCCCAACTGGGGACCTGGCCTGCAATTTAGGCACGTGCCCTGCCTGGGAATCGTACCTGTGACCTTTCAGTTTGCAGGCCCCACTAGGTGGTGAGCCACACCAGCCAGGGCTTGTCATCTAGATTCCAAATCAGTCCAGGAACAGACTTGTAATCATGCAAAAACCTTATTTCTCTAATATGACCTTTTCTCCTTTCTTTCCTTTTAATTCAAACCGGCCTCATCCAACATCATGACTCACCTCTCTTCCTGCATCTTTGCACATCCACCCCCTTAATCATTAAGCCCCCTGGAAAAGGAGTTTCTGTCAGCATGTAACAGTCTTAAAAGTAAAGCCTCAGGTTTTTCATCAAGGAAATTGGCTTTTTTTTTTTTTTTAGCTAAAGGCAATAAACACCCTATAGGTTCACAAGTAACTTTTACCTCTCTATCAAAAGAATTAAATTAGGGCCCTGGCTGGTATGGCTCAGTGGATTGAGTGCCAGCCTGTAAACCAAAGGGTCGCTGGTTTGATTCCCAGTCAGGCACATGCCTGTATTGTAGGCCAGGTCCCCAGTAGGGGGGTGGTTTAAGAGGTAACTACACATTGATGTTTCTTTCCTTCTCTTTTTCCTTCCTTTCCCCTCTCTCTAAAAATAAATTAAAAAATATTTTTAAAAACTAAATTAGGGATTTGTTTATAATAAGAGTTATAAACAAAAATAATATTTTATAACCTTTCTGCAGAGCAGGACAAACTTCTAATTAATATCTGCTCTATTTATTGTCTTACACTGACCCTTTCAAGCTCCAAGTCACCTTACCTCATCCTTAGCTCAGAATGCCCCATGTATACCCCATTTAAACTTTCTGTCCCTGAACCTCCCATGTAGTTGTCTCTGGCCAGGTCATATAAGTGGGATTCCCATCTGTATGTATGTAGTTAAATTGTGTTTTTTCTTCCTCGTGTTAACTTGTCTCATGTAGATTTAATTATTAGATCAACCTCAAAACCTTGAGGGTAGAAGAAAGTACACTTTTTTTATTAAGAGTTGAACTATGAGCTTTTTTTTTTATGACATTTTATCTTTTTCTTTTTCAGAGTTTTCAACTAATTAGTGTGCAGAACACATGTAAAACCTTCAGGCATCTAATATAAGCAACTGGTCTTACACGCTATTGCTAATAGTTACACATCAGAGCAACTGTTGTCTAGGAAACTATGGTGAGGCACAATATTAAGAAAAGAACTTGAACTTTAAAGGTGAATATCCAAGTGTATATAATCTTCTTTTGGATATAGTATCAGTGAAGTAAATTAGCTTAAAATTACTGTTGTCTGGACACCATATGAATCTCTTAAAGAACATTATTTGCCAACTCCCACAAAATGTATTGTGAATTTGTTGTTACATATAAAACTATTGATCCTGCTTGTTATCAAGAATGTAACAACGTCTAATAAAACATATCTGAACATTCTAATTAGTGATGATATATTTTTGTTCCCTGCAAAATAACAATCTGTTCCCCTTTTCAGAAGCTTGCCAAGTTCAGTAACTATTTAAAATCAAATGGTAGTTATTGAGAAATACAAGGATTATCTCACAATGCTATCACTTAATATTAGAAATAATGATACATTTTAGAAAGGAATACTAAAAGTTGAGGAATTTATAATATTAAATAAAACCAGCATTAACTTTTCTTTTACTGCCTGGAAGTGAGTTTGTCTACATGCTTTTCAAGTAAAAGACAGCATTAGGCTATGGTTAAAAAAACCTTGCCTCGAAAACTCATCTGCTAGAGCTGAATCTGGCTTTGATAGGGGATTCAAGAGTTGGGAAATTTTAGTTTAAGGTAAAGAGTTATAAACTTAGTAAGTAATGCATACATTAAAGCTTTTGTTTCAGATCCTGTAGATAAAGCCCATCCAGGCTCTAGAGAGAAACAGCCGACCTTCTGGGGCACTGCTAAAGATTACCACCTGGGGACAAGTGGGGGCATCCGGGCCATTGTGTTCCAGGGAGAGACAGACGGCCTCCAGCTCCTGGGAACAGCTCACTGCCCAGGGTGAGAATACCGGAGTTTTTTAATCTAATTTTCCCTGAATTTCAAAACCCCTCACTGCATCTTGTTTATTCCCTGTTAAAAAATGTTGATCTGGAAAGAAAAGGTAAGACGGTTTTTTTGTTGGGTGAGAACCCACCGTCTTCTCAGATCTCCAGCCATCTGAATAAAGCACTCATAAAGATTCAAGCTCTGTCTCTGCTGACTGGGTTTGGTGGTGACACACAGCATGAGCTCCAGTGTCTTTTCCAGTTTCAGCGTGGCTACTGAAATAGTCCTTATGGTTTGATGTGACTTGTGACTATAGCTTTAGAAATAATTTTCTCTCCCTCTCTTTCTCTCTTTCTCTCTTTTTCTCCTTCTTTGCTATTTTTCTCTATCTTCACATCATAGACTTAGTCTTTCCCCCTGATAATTATTAACCCCTAAACCCTGAAGCAACATAGGACAATAGCCTGCACCTGACTAGCAGTTAAAAGGTCTGGGCCTCTGGCAGACTAATGATAACCTCTTGACATAAGTTACCTTTCAGCTCCGGAGTCCCGAGGTGGAATGACCCTCTGGCTACTTTCCCATGAAACCAGGCAGGAATGCTGAAGCAGACTTCAGAGCTATTCTCAATATCTGAAAAAGTGGTTTATTACCCTTACCTCACATATGACCAATCAGCTCCTAACATGACCCTAACTCCTAACCAATAATTTCTTATGGTTTTGCTCTATAAATCTGTAACCTCCATGCCAAGGAGGGGAGGGGTTATGCCAAGACTTTCAGAGCGCCAGCGCATCCACATTCCAGATTGGCCAATCTTATAATAATTAATTACTCCTTTCTTCACTCACAGTTCCTGGCCATGCATTTCTTTTGGCCAGTGCTTGCAGGCCATGTTGGGATTTAATAACATTATTTGCTAGGTATGCAATATTGGGAAATTTACTGTATTTCTGTGGCCTTAGTTTCCTTACCCATAAAATAGGGACTGTATTAGAACTTTCCTCATTAGTTTCTTATGATGTATTAAATTAACTAATAGTTGTAAATTGCTTAAAATGTTGTTTGACACACACTAACTTCCATAAAGCAGCTGTTAAATTAATAAATGCAAACTTTAGTGTATTTGTTTTTAAAAATGAGTGGGAAAGTTATCTGTTTACCAATAATGAATAAACATATAGTACTTTGTGTGATTCTGACAAGGCTAAAGTTCCTCTAGGAATATCTTACAGTTCACTATGTTTTGATATTCATAAATAACCAATCATTAACCTATATAGGTAGTTCCCTGTGAACACCATTTATCAGATTAAAACAAAGATTATTGAGTTTTCTTTACCACATTTTAAGTACATAGATTCTTATTACCAAAATCTGTTAGAGCAGAGAGAAAGACAGACAGAGTATAAGAGTTAAAATAGATGGTAGATGTCTGAAGCCCTGTGTATGCATGGAGTTAGGAAAAATATGTGTGAGACAAAAACACTGCTGAATGCCTCAGATATAAACTCTTTTCAAGTACTTAAGTTTTACATCTGGCTGGCCATTTATTATTCATTCTACTTCCTAGGGGGAATATTTCAAATGACAAAGCATATGTTGATTTGGGATCATTTCAATAAAAGCTCTTTCTTATGCAAACTGTTATATTCAATTCCTTAAAGCTACTAATGAAGGCAAAGATTTCGAACAGATAATAGAATATCACTAACCCTGGGGAAACTGAGGGCCTTGATTTTTGTGGATAAACTGAGATTCCTATTGTGTAATACTTAAGAGAGTCAGTTATATTGTTTAACTTTTGTTAAAGTATGCATCTGTTGCTTTATAAACAGGAAAAACACACACACAAAGAGATTTAAACAAAAGTTGAATAATGTGTTTCTATAGTAGCCATAGTAGAGCTGCTATTTTTACTGTACTAAATCCTTCCCACATATTGTTTAATCTCTGTAGAAGCAATGAAGTCAATAATGTTTTTCATAATTCATAAAAACAGAAAACTGAGGCTAAGAACTGTTAACTATCTAAAATTATCTTACAGTGATGTTTGACTGATGACTACACAGCTCCCTCACTGGAATGTAGTCCCCAGGGGAGCAGAGGCCTTGTGGCTTGTTTTCACAACCATACCCTCAGTGCCTAGAATAACTTTAAGTATTGAAGAATAAAAGAATATCAAATTAATGACCTTGCTAAGATCCCACAACTAATAATCTGTTTGACTAGATGCAAATTTGGGTGATTTTTTTCATTGTGACAATATATTTAAAAATTAAAAAAAACACATAAAACAACATCATAAGAAATACCCAGACAGGCTCTGAAAATTGAAGTGCTTTCTATCAAACTGCTCAAAGAAAAGATAATGTCCCAACTCTAATAATCATTTTCTCAGAAACAGTTGCACGACCTCGCACAAGGTAGCTGAGCCCTCGGAATAATAGAGGAAAACTCTACTATTGGCTTGATGAAGATTAGATGCATTAGTATTTGTAAAGCTCTTACAATAGTAGCTGGCATTCGATAAGTGCTTTAATAAATGTTAGCAAATGTCATTGTTGTTTCATTAAATTCACATTCAGCCAGCTGTCTTACCTTTTCCAAGTTTATACTAGGGAAACACCAGAACTATAAGCATGTCCAATCAATCATCTTTTAAAAGGGAATAAATTTGCTTCATCCTGTTCATACAAATAAATAAATAGACCGATAAGAGCAGAAAAATTAATTTTAAAACTTTTTGAGTAGAAAAAAACCAGTTCCCCCAATATTGTGTGCTTCTGCCTAAACCCTTGAATTATCAGAAAGAAAAATAAGGACTCATTGATGATATTTATCTATATATGTATCTATCATCTTTACAAATTATATCGTATGTACGATTACACAAGTCTACATATATAATTTATAACACATACATTTTCCTATTACTGGATGTTATTCTTCCAAATATTACCCTATTGTTGTTTATTCATGTTTTACCAAACATTCCTTATGACAAAGATGCAAAAGGAGAAGTTTTTCTTGGCCAATTTTCTGGAGGCTTAGTAGACTGAATTTGGTCCAGTTGTCGATTGCTATTTCAAGGAGTAGGGATGGCTAAAGAACAAAATTAAATTCTTTTGACTGTGTGAAGTTAAGTTCAAAGAAATTAAAGTCTAAGACTCATTCTCCCTGATTTATTCATTCTGCTCAGTCTCACCAGAAATGTTCTCAATGCCGTTTGGATGTGGGTATCTCTGAGCAACTATAGCCTGAGATCTTCACTGCGGTTTCCCCAGCACTTCAGTGGCTTAATTAGTCTCTCAGGTGCCTCGATTTTAAAAGAATTAGCAGAATAAATAAGATGATCACTGCACTGGCCTCTCACCAGGGACTTAAACAAACAAACAATAGAAATGTAGAACTATAGCCCCTAAAGCTATTATTTCACACAAATACAGGTATCCAGAATGACTTCAAATATACAGTGGTGTCTCACACAAGGAGTGTAAATACATAAAATCTGTTTTGCCTCAACTGATGCTAATTTTTTCTGTGTTAGTTGTCCAGAATATACAACTTGAGATCTTAGACTTAACTGGGGGACTTTCCTTTCAAGTGGTCATTTTGGTATTATGCATTTTTCTGTTAGGGAAAAAGTCATGGATTTATAGGCTGTCCCTCTCAGAGAATGGCATTTTGGACAGCCCACATTAATGTGCCCATCTAGCATATTTAAACTGTCCTTCTTGATGTGTTCTTCCAATGCTGAGTTGGGTATGGCCTTTACAGATGGTATGTCTTCCAAAGACTTTCAGATGAATACCTGACTTCTAGGGAAGGTTTATCCCTCGACTCCACATTTGTTTCAGTATTACATTTGTTCTCAGGAGATTACTGAATTGAGTCTGCAGCTGCTGCTTTTGGAACGTGGGCACCGAAGTTCAAGTCCGAACCAGTAGCACTCCTTGTGATCCCCAAGGCCTTGTCATTCTTCGGTCTTTAAAAGGCTTGTGTACTTGAAGGCCTTGTACAGTGTTCTATCTTCTATATCACTTGTTAAAACATAGTGGATTAAGTCTCTAGTATTCAGTTTCTCTGTACACTTTACTCTTTTTAGGAAGGCTTGCCTGAGTGGGTACAAGTTCCAGTTGTTTCCATTCTATCTTTAATGCACTTGGACTAAAACTGTGTCAGAAGCTTTTCTTTAATATTCTGTCTTTTCCTTTCTTGCCCCAATATCTGCCCTGCCACCCACTTTTCATTATCTTCTATTTGTTGTCTTATGGTGTATTCTATAGGATAAATAGTAAAATTAGTTCAGGGACTCCCTGAATCACCCACTGTCCAAATAAATCGTGTCCTTCTTGAAGTTCTTGATTTAGAAGAACTCCACCAAGCAGATACCCTCCCATCAGAATATTACCTAGGCCTGGAATCAATCTGTCTGTCTTTCCATGTCCATCCTCAAGCATCTACATGTGTCTTTTCCAGACCTGCTCTTAGAGGCCTACTTTCACACATCGCTTAGGCACAGTCAGTGTCTGCAGCCCCACATGCAATATCTTGAAAATCAGCTACTAATCCTTTGAGTATTTCATCCCAATATCCCTAGTCTTCCCCTCACCAAGTTGGTGAATTTTTTCCTGTAATCGTGTGGCCTAGATACCTATCTTTAAGGAAATAGTTTTCTAATTGCTCTTGCTATGAAGACATAAGAGGCACTTCTCATCATTCTCTGGATCCGAGCTTCCTTTGGAGGATGACCTAATCTTTTCTTTCAGACTTCACTCCCTCAGTGACTCAATATGATCTTGTCACAGCAAGAGCATTTTCCTCCTTTATTTATCTCTGTAAGGGTAATTAGATCTGAAATCACATTTTGTCCTGCAATATGTTATTTTTCCAGTTTATGTCCCCAGCTACATTTTGGATGTCAGTCTCTTACCAAATGATAGCTCTCTTTCCTTCCAATTGAATTGCTGTCTTCCATTTCCCATTTCTTCTCTCTCTGTCTCTCTCTCATTTATGAAGAGTTCCTTTCTCACTGAAGTGTTTTACAAACCATCAAATTTTCTCTTTGAGGAAACTTAATTCCTAGACACAATGTTACATCAAAGTCCTGTATAATTATTTCCTTATATGTAGGTTTGAATAATTTTTCTCTGTTCAATTTTAAGTCAAAGAGATAGTATATTTATTCCCTTTAAAATTTAGGGAATAAATTTCATGTATTAGTTTACTGATTAAAAACTATAATATTTGTCTAGATGAAAGTGAGACCTAAAGGTCTCTGATTTCCAGGATGTTACAGGAATTTATATAATTGACACATCCAGAGTCTAACTGAGACCCTGGTAGGTGAACCTTAAAATCTTGTGGACAAGTCACATGACTCAAGGGTCTACCTCCTGCACTTCTTTCAGATTAAAACAAGCAATGGAATTTGGAGCAGCTGGTCTAGCATTAGTTGCTAGATCAGGTGCTAAAAGATGAAACTAGGACTTGACTCACAGTGCCAGATAGCTCACATTGGAGTTGGGCACAGTTTAAAATCCTGGCCTGCAGAATGCAGAGATGTGGTATTGCTTTTGTTTTTTTTGACTCAGTGTTGACTGGTGCAGGTTGGGCGTGGTTCTATAGGATGCTGGGGTTTTGTTTCCTATCATAATGGTCCTAATCCATGGCTCAGGACACAAATGTGGACATTCTGCTAATTATCAGATATATTTACTGTCATTGTATATTTTGCTAATTTATTTTCCTCAGTGACTAATGTTTGATATTGAGGTATTATAAATATCTTATTGATATGATACATATGGTATCACTTTTTAAGCTTATGATCTAGTTGTTCACAAATATATGCTCGGTATGGAACAATATAAACAATATATTTGCTTATTATATTGACCTTGTCTCATTGGCCTTTCTAATTTATTAATTCTAACAGTAAAATTTTAATCATGGAAAAGTAATATAATAGTACATTGTATAAATTGTTTTACATTTTTTATCAATACAATCATGTTGACTATAAATAATGGCAGTTTTATTGTTTCCCTTTCTTATGTTACTGGGCAAAATATCCAGAATAATGATCAATAGAAATGGTGATAATGGGTACCTTTTCCTCATTTCTAAACTTGTGATTTGGGAGATACTTCTAATATTTTATATATTAGATTATATATTATATATATATTTGTTTTTGAAAATAAGTATGTAACTACGTATGCTTTCTGTGGATTTCTGTGTCTCAGAGTAAGGGTATACTCTTTAATTGCTTATTTCTGAGTATTCAGAAATTCTCAAATATATATCTGGACTTAATCAGCAGATATTTGCTTTGAATTTTCTGATGGTGCTTATGAGAAAGGTTGGCTCGATTTTTCTCCCTTGCAATGTCCTTGTCAGATTTGGTATCATGTTTATGCACATCCCATTAAACAACATGAAAAGTTTCCCTCTTTTTTTACATTCTTTGAAAAAACTTATGTAAGATTTTTGTTATATTATTGTTCCTATTTTTTTTTACTCAACTAGTTTACAAATATACTCTATATTATTTACATTCTTACATTAAATGTATTCAGACTTGCTTCCAGCATTGTGGTAAATCTTTCATCTGTGCATAAAAATAGTGTGCTTGCTACAACTATTGGTCATGGTATTCTGTACATGTCATGTAGAGCTAGTTTGTCAGTGTTGTTGTTCAAATCTACACAGATTTTCTTCTTTGTTCTATCAATTATCTGAAATAGTTATCAAATTCATCATAAAAATTGATGATTTTCTTACTTGTTTAAACTCTTACTTTCTTTTTCTTCACTTTTCTGCAGTTTGAACAATTTCTACTCATCAGTTTTCCACTTTATTAATTTCTTTATTCAGTGTCTATTTGTCTGTAAACTCCATTTCTTGAATTATATTTAAAGTTATTGCATTTGATTCTTTTGAATACTTTAATGTTCCTTGGATGATTTTGTTTAGTTTTTTCAAAATCTATTTTCTTGAACATCCTACTGTTTCTAAAATTCATGTTCGAAAACTAGAATATATGAATCACCTTTCCAATGATTTTTTCAGGTCTTTTTTGATTGTTTAATCCTCCTCCATATATCTGTAATAGTTGACTTAGTAATTATTGTATATACAAGTCATATATTCTCTGAGTCCTTCTACATTATTTCAGGGAGGAGTTTGCTTGTCTGATATTTTATTAGAATAGATCCACATTAACTTTGAATGACTTGAAGCTAGATTTCTGTACTTGTGAAGGGTGATTTTTTTTCCCTATCTATGGCACAGGTGGCAAACACAAGGCCCACAGGCTGCATCCAGCCCTCCACCTTGTTTTATCCTGCCTAGCACCTTGTTTCTACCCAGTGGCAGTGCTGAGCTCCTTGCCCCTAGTTAAGGAGTAGTTACATTTATACAGTCCTAAAATTATATTTGGCCCTTTGAAGGCAACTGCGAGGCTGATGTGGCCCCTGGTGAAAATGAGTTGACATCCCTGCTCTATGGTGAGGACGTTCAGAAGTCGGAGTGGAAGGCCTGGGTTGTATTTCAGGTGTCCTCCTTCTTGTTAGCCCCTGAGCTCCCGTTTTTCGGTCTCTCTAGCACTGTGTTACTGCTCAAGTTTGGTTTAAGCTTTTGTGGCATCTGCTGTTTTAGGCTTGGCTTCCTGGCCTTTTACTGTATACAACATAGAGATTAGAAAACTCCAAAAAGCAGTTCAGAGTTCCACACTCCTTGCCCTAAAGTTTTGTTTTGTCTGTGACCTAAACTCTTCAGCTGCAACTTAAGTTATAATTTATAGGACTAATTTGTAGTCATCAATTCCACTTTTGCCTACTCATTCTCTTAAGGCTTCTCAAAGTACTAAGCTACTTATCAGCCTGCATAAATTACATAGATGCAAATATTTTGGGTTGAAAATCAGTGAAGATTTTGGGGTTTACCTTAATGTGTTTTCCTGTCTCAACAACTCAACCCTTCAAGTCCTGCCTGCCTCAGCTCATCTTTTAAATCTTCCTAATAGCTATTTTTAAATGTTATATACTTTTTATTGTTAGTATTCTCAGCAGCATGATTTGTCTCCTACAAGCTACTCTAACTCTATTGGAAGGATAAGACAAAAACACATTCATTCCTGTCTTGTTCTCTGGGCCCTGCCCAGATATGTAGTTAAACTGTGACTGAGCAGGGTACTAAAACTAGTTAGCTTACATTCAAGACAAAGCAAGCAGAAAATTCATGAATATTTTTAACTGAACAAAACAGGCAACTATCTCTGCCCGTTGAAACTTATGGTCTAGTAAAATAGGACAGTCACAGTAGAAATAGAGAAGAGATAGATTTTTGAGTAACCTTTTAGAGGAATTTTGTAAAGTGATTGTAAATTTGTGTTGCAAGGCTAAATATAAGAATGATTAAGAAAAACCTATGAGGGCCTGGCTATGGGCTTTTATGGGTATCTGCCACAGCAGTTACACAACTAGAATCACAGCATTTGACTTCTAAGTTTGTTTACTAGCTCAAATATGGAATTTGCTCTATGGATTTTGGTTTCTGGGTTGACTCTTCTGACAATAGTTGTTTTCTGCTATTATAGATCTAGACTTCAACTCTCTGGACTAATTTCTGGTGAACTAATTGTATTCTTGAAGCATTGAATCTTGGCTCTACTAGCAAGAGAGCTAACCTCTATGTAATATGATACAGAGGAGAGACAGGACAGAAATTCTTAACTTGCAATCTCTGAACCCTTGAGTGTTCAATGCATTTGCTTCATGTGGTTATTAGCTCCATGAAGTATGTAAACAATATCCATGTTTATATGCATATGCTAGTATATTTACTTTTTAGGGATAGGGCTTGTGTTTTCCATTATCTAGTAATCAAAATTGTTGTGACAATAACCTAGGAGTCTTTTGTATATCTCCCTTACCCAAATCTAACAAATAGCCAACCATTTTGAATTCTAAATCCTGAGTAGCTCTCAGTTCTATCTACTATCCAACATCTTTGTTGCCATCATCCAGATCTAAGCCATAACTATTATACCAATAGAAAACCTTAATAAATGCAGTAAGTTCCTTGAGTTCACTCCCCAACGAACCACAGAACGTGTTTAGTACAAAATGATCGTGCTGCTCTCTTCTCTCCTTAAAAGTTTCAGTTATCTTTTATGCCATTTAAAAAATTCAGTTAGAATAATGTAAACTTAAAATAATGTTAATTCCTTAGCATCGCCCAGATCTCCATCTAGTGAGACTATAAAACTCTGGCTAATCTAACGGCCTCAGGAATGACTCCAAATCATAGCTCTTCTACTTACTATGTAAATTTGGGCATGTTATTTAATTTTGGTGCCAGGCTTCTCTTTCTATATCATGGGGTTAAAAATGTATCTACACATGGAATTTATGTGGAAATTTAGCGAGTTTAAATGATAGTACATTTAGAACAGTTTCTAGGAAGTGCTCGATATATATTTTAGTAGGTATTAAGTTTTTCATGGTGTAACTCCTGCTTTCATTTTCATATTTACCTCATATAACATCCTAACACCCTCCCTATTAATCAAGATTTAACTCCAGCCTTTCTGGCCACCTGGAGATAATTATTTCTTGTTCCCATTCATACCCATTTTTCATAAAATCTTCACACTTACTGTTCTTTCACTTAAGGAATTTAGCTTTACTGTCTATTTTCAGACAGGTGTAGGTCTTATGAGTTGTTTTCATCATGCCTCATTATAAAGATGTGATTATAATGATTTAAAATAATTATTGTTAACTTGATTGCTCTCTAAGTTGAATGTTCCATACTGGGGTCTTTGAACAGATTGTCTCCAGCGCTCTGTCACTGGTTCATATGGACCATATACATAACACACATTAACTACCCAATTGTTTTGTTCAAATTATTATACTGAAAGAATAAAAGGGATCCTGAACTCCCCTAAATGATAAAAATGCATTTGTACAGGAAGAAGTGGAATAATATGGGAGAGTTGATAATAATGTATTTGGGGAAATTGAGCTCAAGGATCTGGTGAAATCACTGTGGATTACTCAGAAGAGATGAGGCATTTTTAAGGTAAAGACAACTCACCAAGATCCAGAAATAGAAAACTGAATAGCTGGGATTAATACCAAGGCAAATTTAGCTAAAATAAATATCAAACACAATTCTGTCAAATATGAACTGTACCTAATATGGGCATTATGTTTAACATGGTTTGCAGAATGATTTTTCTTTCCTCCTGGGACATCTTTTGAGAATCCTTCATGAGCTCAGTCTTTTTTGGTCTTTTTCTCTTTCTACCTGCCAGCATCCCCACAAAGATATTTTTAACCATATTAAGCCAATCCTTTCCCCCCTGAAGAGGCTCAAAACCGTACGAAACCACAAATAGGCATGTATGTCTTTGAGGCTGAAGGTTTGCCAAAGAAAAGTATTCGTGCCAAATCAAACTTGAAACTCTAATGCTTTCACACTTAAAACATTGCAGTTTCATGGTAATGCAATGTCCAAGAAAACCGCAGCATTAAAAAATTTTTCAACACTTCGTGATGTTAAAGGATAAATAAATGAAACATAACATTTTGATTAAACTGGAAATCAAATAAACTAAAGGTGCAGTTTTTCATCTTAGTTATTTTTTTAATTCAGAAAATTTTAATATTTTAAGCCTAAGTAAAACTAAGATGTAAAACATTACAATGTTTGGTACAGAATGCATTTTAAAATAATAACTGCTAAAGTTAGGTATATACAAAAGGTTTTATAAAGACTCTTTGAAGGGCAATGATTTCAAAGTTAAAAATAAACATTGTTTTTTTGTGAAATAAAAGTATATAATGTAACTAATTTTTTTTGCAGTCTGTTTTTACTTAATGGTAAACAAAAACTTCCCCAATTTTTAAAGATATTTGTAGAGTTTTTATGACTGCCTTCTTCTCCAATATATTTAAATTATACACATGTTCTTTTCGATTGTTGTGTTTATTTTATTAGTGATTTTATTGTAAAAATATGTGATCAGAGTGTATCTAATTTTGTTTATTAAGTGTTTACTCTGTGCCAGGTAATGATCTATGTACCTCAAATGCATTAACTCATTTCTTTTTTCAGAACAATGCTGTATGATTTACGTACTATTATTGAACCGATTATACAGATGGCAAAACAAAAGCACAGAAATACTGAATAAGTTTTTAAACTTTACACAGTTTTCAAGTGGCAGAATGGAGATTTAAACCTTGACAACCTTGAATCTTTATGCTTGGTCATAAATAGTCTCCCTAAAATTTCTTGCCATCTGTTTTTCTCTCCATCTGAACCGATCCAGCTTTCATTACAGTGAAACTGTCTTAGCTAGGGTCACTAAGTCCTTTCTAATTGCTAAATCTCTTGGATGTCTTTCTGAGTTTAGCTTGTTTCACATCTTTGCCAAAATTAACATTATCATCCATTTTGTTGAAACTCTTTTGTTTAGCTTCCATGAAAACACTCTCCATTTTCTTTTTATCATTCTGGCTGGGTATTTTTTTTTATTTTAAAAGTTATTTCTTTCACATACTCATTTACATCCTTTTTCTTAGTTTTGCTTTATTTTAAAATTCTACCCTGCCCCCCATTTGTCATTATTTAAATATCATCTGAAAGCTGATTCATGTGCCTAAATGTTTTCTAGAAATCTACACTTGAATATTCTACAGACAACTGAAACTCAGATTGGTGACAGAGTTTGAGACACACCACCCCAAAATATACCTCTCTGCTTAAAGGTGCTTGTGTTAAGCCTATTTAAAAAATAGCAGATGCAAAAAGAACATTCTGGACTCTCTTAAAAAAAAAAAGTGGATAACATTCCCGTGTTAAAGATGTCCCCCCTAAGCTAGACGGAGAGAAACATTCTTATCGCCAGGATGAGAAGTCAAGACCAAGAGAAATTTGTACAAACAAACCTTGTTAATCTAACCTTTATCTTTCTAGTCACTTTTCCACCCAATTAACCACTCCAGCTCAAGTCCCTTCGCCTTGTCGCGTTTCCACAGTTCGCTGCCCTTTGTCCCACTCACTACAAGCATTCGACTCTAACCGCCTCTTTGGGGTCTTCATATTTCAAATAAAGATTCCTATGTATATGTTAAAAATTAAAGTTATGCAGTTTTCTCTGTTAACCTGTTTATGTCAGTTAAATTCTTGAGCTTAAGAGGCTAGAAGCATTTTTTCTCTCCTATGCTAGCTACACTTTATTCTCCATTTTTTCCTATTGAAACTGGCTCCTTCCCCTTTAATCTTTGTCTCCATACATCCACCTCCATCATCCAGAAAGTTGATTTTAATTCCCCCTTCTCATTTCTCCGTCACCCTGAATCAGTTACCATGTTTGTCCCCTTCATGTCATGCTGTTGCCACTTTCCTGCAGTAAGCCTTCCATTAGACTCTGACTTCTGATCAGTCTCCAACTTCTTTCTCTCCACTCTTCTTTCCCCATGACACACAAACATAAACAATGCTTCTGTTTCATGCCCAAATTCCTCTAAGTTAAAACCTCTAAGCCAGGAGACAACCTGATAGAAACCCTTCCACTCTTCCAACATTATATCTCTTCCCTCTCTACATGGTACCTATGAATCTTTCACATACAGCCAGTCTTCAGTATTCGCATATTCCACATTTGAGACTGTCTACTCAGTAAACTTTATCTGTATCCCCCAAATAAATACTTACACATCTTACACAGTCACTCACAGACATGCACAGAGTGGCAAAATATGTGAGTTGCCTGATGTGCAACTTCCTAGCAAAGACCAAAGTGGATGCTCTGTCTGGTTTGACCTCTGCTATTATATATGTGTCTTCTTCATGGTCTCTTTAGTATTACATTTTTCACATTTTTGGGCTATTGGCTGGTGGCTTTGCTGTTTAAAATGAACCCCTAGCATAGTGGTAAAGTGCTGTCTAGCCTAAGTAAGTATGAGCAATCTGTGATGTGCCTTATTGAGAAAATGTGTCTGTTAGTCAGAAAAGCTTCCTTCAGGAGTTAGTGACAGTGCTGTTTGTTGGCCGTGAGATTAATGTTAATAAATCAATGATATATAGTAATAAGATTTCTTTAAACGAAAACACACATAAAACAAGGCAACATGATTTTAAATTACATTTATTAAGAATATTGTTATTTTGTAACATAGATAAAACAAATAACAAACTATGTTTTTGTTATGAATTAAGATTTTAACATAAAAAGGACGCAATATAAAATCATTTGCGTTAAATCTTGACACTCTTAAAGTAATTTAGAAATATCATAAAAATGTATTAGTTTATTTTTATATTTCTAAAACCTATATGTATTCTCCAGATCTAGTCATTGAAAAGGCATAGAAAAGTAACAACCGATTCTATAAGCAAAAACAATTGAGTAGCAATTAACACCTCTACACCCATAATTAGGTCTCTAAACATGATTTCCCACTAAAAGAACTAAGTATTCCATGAAGAAATGTTTATTTCCAGGTCTGGGGCAAGAAAAGTACAAGATGATCATGGAACATCTTGTGTCAGGAACAAAAGGAACCATCCAGTATCACTGGGGACCAGTTAAAATTATAAAACTAAATGAATAAAACTAAAAAACCACTTGACAGTGTCCCCCCTGTTCTAAAACGCAGGACAGCTATAACATTAAAGAAAATAATAACTGTAGTGATTGAAACCACAAGTTATGTTAGAGCCCATAGATATATACTGGTATATACAAACTTGGTATGTATAAACTTAGACATTTGCTAGGACACAAACTCTCTATTCTAAACCAGGGGTCGACAAGCTTTTTGTAAAAGTCCTTGTAGTATTTTAGGATTTCGGGTCCACAACCAGTCTCTGTTTCTTTTCCTCCTCCTTCAAAGGGTCTACGTAGTATCCCTGTTGCACTTCCTTGTTGTTGTTACTAACACCCTTTAAAAAACGCAAAAAATAGTTTTAGCTTATGAGCCACACATGATAAGGCCTTGTTCCATGAACTATAGCTAGCCAACACCACTCTTTTTTTTAATTTTAATTGTTGTTCAAGTACAGTTTTCTGTCTTTTAACCCATCCCCGTCCACCCCCCCAGTGCTCCCCACCTCCCTCCCATTTCCACCCACCTTAGTTTTTGTCCATGTGTCCTTTATACTTGTTCCTATAATCCCTTCCCTTTTTCCCCTGAAATTCCCTCCCCTGAAATTCCCTCCCCTCTGGTTACTGTCATCCCCTTTTCTATTTCAATGTCTTTGGTTATATTTTGCTTGTTTGTTTGGTTTGTTGTTTATGTTCCTGTTAAAGGTGAGATCATATGGTATTTTTGTTTTACTGCCTGGCTTATTTCACTTAGCATAATGCTTTCTAGTTCCATCCATGCTGTTGCATAGGGTAGGAGCTCCTTCTTTCTTTCTGCCACATAGAATTCCATTGTGTACATGTACTATAGTTCTTTGATCTATTCATTTACTGATGGGCACCTAGGTTGCTTCCAACACTTGGCTATTGTAAATTGTGCTGCTATGAACATTGGGGTGCATAG